>JACSVZ010000006.1:31975875-32007691 GCA_014706295.1 Lycocorax pyrrhopterus obiensis
CACAGTAGGAGGTGGCCCAGATGTTAAAGTCCCACAGGTGTCCCAGAGATAAAAGAGGCAAGGGATAGGACCACTTTGTGAGCCTTCCAAGAGTTTATTCACTCTGAAAGGAGGGCAAGAAATGGCCACTGAGGGAAGGGTGCAAGTGCCTTTTAAACAGGGGTGGCACCGGATAAGCGTCCAATGGGTGAACAGATAAGGGGAGGATCCCCAACACGTATGATCAATAACAGGGTACAGAGGAGGGAACAACAAGGCAAACAATGAATAATCAACTTAACAGAACTTTCCAGAGAGATGGGGGGTCTTTAGACTGGGCCTCGCCCACAACAGCCCCTCACTCTCTGATTTGTCCCGCCCATTGAATAGGCATGACGCCAGGGATAGGGGGTGGACCCCGATGGCCAGTGAGCCCCAACAGTTAGGGTTACGCCTAGGGTAGCGTTCAGAAAACCACAACGTCCAGATCCCAAGGGACACTAACAATGTGAAAAGCATGCCTAGAGGAGCGCAACAATGCACCACCTTGCTCCCTCCTTTCTTTCCCTATGGAACTCGGCTCAGCGCATGTGTTCCAGTGCCAGCTAGGCTTAGGGTTAGGGTTACGCCTAGGGTTAGCGTTCAGAAGACCACAAAGCCCAGAGCTCCAGGGACACTGGCAACGCGCAAGGCATGCCTGGAGGAGCGCAACAATGCCCCAACCGTGCTCCCTTCTTTCTTTCGCCATGGAACTCGCCTCAGCCCGAGTATTTTACATCCATATAGGGTTAGGGTTAGGGTTATGCCTAGGGTTACCATTCAGAAGACCACAAAGCCCAGAGCTCCAGGGACACTGACAACGCGCAAGGCATGCCTGGAGGAGCGCAACAATGCACCAACCTTGCTCCCTGCTTTTCTTTCCCTATGGAACACGCCTCAGCCCATTTGTTCCAGCTCCGCCTAGGGTTAGGGTTAGGGTTATGCCTAGGGTTAGTGTTCAGAAAACCACCAAGCCCAGAGCTCCAGGGACACTGGCAATGCGAAAAGCATGCCTAGAGGAGCGCAACAATGCACCAACATTGCTCCCTGCTTTTCTTTCGCTATGGAACTCGCCTCAGCCCATGTATTCCACGTCCATATCGGGTTAGGTGTCGCTGCCCTGGAAGGGGGTCGGCCTCAATGGGCAATGGTCCCAGAAGAGGCGACAGTGACCTTCCCGCAGGCACGCCCAATTGTGTCGGTTCTTGGCGGCCACGTGGCAGGGCAGCACTGGCTCTGAGGCAGCTGGTGTGCACAGTTAGGAGGTGGCCCAGATGTTAAAGTCCCACAGGTGTCCCAGAGATAAAAGAGGCAAGGGATAGGACCACTTTGTGAGCCTTCCAAGAGTTTATTCACTCGAAAGGAGGGCAAGAAATGGCCACTGAGGGAAGGGTGCTAGTGCCTTTTAAACAGGGGTGGCACCGGATAAGCGTCCAATGGGTGAACAGATAAGGGGAGGATCCCCAAACACGTATGATCAATAACAGGGGTACAGAGGAGGAACAACAAGGCAAACCAATGAATAATCAAACTTAACAGAACTTTCCAGAGAGATGGGGGGTCTTTAGACCTGGGTCTCGCCCACGGACAGCCCCTCACTCTCTGATTTGTCCGCCCATTGAATAGGCATGACGCCAGGGATAGGGGGTGGACCCCGAGTGGCCCAGTGAGCCCCAACAGTTAGGGTTACGCTAGGGTTAGTGTTCAGAAAACCACAACGTCCAGATCCCAAGGGACACTAACAATGTGAAAAGCATGCCTAGAGGAGCGCAACAATGCACCAACCTTGCTCCCTCCTTTTCTTTCCCTATGGAACTCGCCTCAGCCCATGTGTTCCTGTGGCAGCTAGGCTTAGGGTTAGGGTTACGCCTAGGGTTACCATTCAAGAAGACCAACAAAGCCCAGAGCTCCAGGGACACTGACAACGCGCAAGGCATGCCTGGAGGAGCGCAACAATGCCCAACCGTGCTCCCTTCTTTTCTTTCGCCATGGAACTCGCCTCAGCCCAAGTATTTTACATCCATATAGGGTTAGGGTTAGGGTTACACCTAGGGTTAGCGTTCAGGAAAACCACAATGCCCAGAACTCCAGGGACACTGACATGCGAAAAGCATGCCTAGTTGAGCGCAACAGTGCACCAACTTTGCTCCCGTCTTTTCTTTCACTATGGAACTCGCATCTGCCCAAGTATTCCAGCTCTGTCTAGGCCTTAGGGTTAGTGTTACGTCTAGGGTTACCATTCAGAAGACCACAAAGCCCAGAGCTCCAGGGACACTGACAAAAGCAAATGGCATCCCACGAGTAGTACAAAAATGCCCCAACTTTGTTTGCCACCTTTTCTTTCGGCTCAGAACTCACCTCAGCCCAATGCAGTATTCCAGCTCCCCCGAGGCGTGGGCTCATGCTTATGCCTAGGGTTATGGTTATGCCTAGGGTTAGCGTTCAGAAAACCACAAAGCCCAGAGCTCCAGGGACACTGCCATGCGAAAAGCATCCCTAGAAGGAGCGCAACAATGCACCTACCTTGCTCCCTGCTTTTCTTCGCTATGGAACGCGCCTCAGACCATGAGTTCCAGCTCCGCCTAGGGTTAGGGTTAGGTTATGCCTAGGTTAGTGTTCAGAAAACCACCAAGCCCAGAGCTCCAGGGACACTGGCAATGCGAAAAGCATGCCTAGAGGAGCGCAACAGTGCACCAACCTTGCTCCCTCCTTCTGTTTCACTATGGAACTCCGCCCTCAGCCCATGTATTCCACGTCCATATCGGGTTAGGTGTCGCTGCCCTGGAAGGGGGTCGGCCTCAATGGGCAATCGTCCCAGAAGAGGCGACAGTGACCTTCCCGCAGGCACGCCCAATTGTGTCGGTTCTTGGCGGCCACGTGGCAGGGCAGCACTGGCTCTGAGGCAGCTGGTGTGCACAGTAGGAGGTGGCCCAGATGTTAAAGTCCCACAGGTGTCCCAGAGATAAAAGAGGCAAGGGATAGGACCACTTTGTGAGCCTTCCAAGAGTTTATTCACTCCGAAGGAGGGCAAGAAATGGCCACTGAGGGAAGGGTGCAAGTGCCTTTTAAACAGGGGTGGCACCGGATAAGCGTCCAATGGGTGAACAGATAAGGGGAGGATCCCCAACACGTATGATCAATAACAGGGGTACAGAGGAGGGAACAACAAGGCAAACCAATGAATAATCAACTTAACAGAACTTTCCAGAGAGATGGGGGGTCTTTAGACCTGGGTCTCGCCCACGGACAGACCCTCACTCTCTGATTTGTCCGCCCATTGAATAGGCATGACGCCAGGGATAGGGGGTGGACCCGAGTGGCCCAGTGAGCCCCAACAGTTAGGGTTACGCCTAGGGTTAGCGTTCAGAAAACCACAACGTCCAGATCCCAAGGGACACTAACAATGTGAAAAGCATGCCTAGAGGAGCGCAACAATGCACCAACCTTGCTCCCTCCTTTTCTTTCCCTATGGAACTCGCCTCAGCCATGTGTTCCTGTGGCAGCTAGGCTTAGGGTTAGGGTTTACGCCTAGGGTTACCATTCAGAAGACCACAAAAGCCCAGAGCTCCAGGGACACTGACAACGCGCAAGGCATGCCTGGAGGAGCGCAACAATGCCCCAACCGTGCTCCCTTCTTTTCTTTCGCCATGGAACTCGCCTCAGCCCAAGTATTTTGCATCCAATATAGGGTTAGGGTTAGGGTTACACCTAGGGTTTAGCGTTCAGAAAACCACAATGCCCAGAAACTCCAGGGACACTGACAATGCGAAAAGCATGCCTAGTTGAGCGCAACAGTGCACCAAACTTTGCTCCCGTCTTTTCTTTCACTATGGAACTCGCATCTGCCCAAGTATTCCAGCTCTGTCTAGGCTTAGGGTTAGTGTTACGTCTAGGGTTACCATTCAGAAGACCACAAAGCCCAGAGCTCCAGGGACACTGACAAAGCAAATAGCATCCCACGAGTAGTACAAAAATGGCCCAATTTGTTGCCACTTTTCTTTCGGCTCAGAACTCACCTCAGCCCAATGCAGTATTCCAGCTCCCCCGAGGCGTGGGCTCATGCTTATGCCTAGGGTTATGGTTATGCCTAGGGTTAGCGTTCAGAAAACCACAAAGCCCAGAGCTCCAGGGACACTGGCAATGCGAAAAGCATGCCTAGAGGAGTGCAAAAATGCACCTACCTTGCTCCCTGCTTTTCTTTCGCTATGGAACGCGCCTCAGACCATGAGTTCCAGCTCCGCCTAGGTTAGGGTTAGGGTTACACCTAGGGTTAGCGTTCAGAAAACCACAAAGCCCAGAGCTCCAGGGACACTGGCAATGCGAAAGCATCCCTAGAAGAGCGCAACAATGCACCTACCTTGCTCCCTGCTTTTCTTTCGCTATGGAACGCGCCTCAGACCATGAGTTCCAGCTCCGCCTAGGGTTAGGGTTAGGGTTACACCTAGGGTTAGTGTTCAGAAGACCACCAAGCCCAGAGCTCCAGGGACACTGGCAATGCGAAAAGCATGCCTAGAGGAGCGCAACAATGCACCAACATTGCTCCCTGCTTTTCTTTCCTATGGAACTCGCCTCAGCCCATGTATTCCACGTCCATATCGGGTTAGGTGTCGCTGCCCTGGAAGGGGGTCGGCCTCAATGGGCAATGGTCCCAGAAGAGGCGACAGTGACCTTCCCGCAGGCACGCCCAATTGTGTCGGTTCTTGCGGCCACGTGGCAGGGCAGCACTGGCTCTGAGGCAGCTGGTGTGCACAGTAGGAGGTGGCCCAGATGTTAAGTCCCACAGGTGTCCCAGAGATAAAAAGAGGCAAGGGATAGGACCACTTTGTGAGCCTTCCAAGAGTTATTCACTCCGAAAGGAGGGCAAGAAATGGCCACTGAGGAAGGGTGCTAGTGCCTTTTAAACAGGGGTGGCACCGGATAAGCGTCCAATGGGTGAACAGATAAGGGGAGGATCCCCAACACGTATGATCAATAACAGGGGTACAGAGGAGGGAACAACAAGGCAAACCAATGAATAATCAAACTTAACAGAACTTTCCAGAGAGATGGGGCGTCTTTAGACCTGGGTCTCGCCCACGGACAGCCCCTCACTCTCTGATTTGTCCGCCCATTGAATAGGCATGACGCCAGGGATAGGGGTGGACCCCGAGTGGCCCAGTGAGCCCCAACAGTTAGGGTTACGCCTAGGGTTAGTGTTCAGAAAACCACAACGTCCAGATCCCAAGGGACACTAACAATGTGAAAAGCATGCCTAGAGGAGCGCAACAATGCACCAACCTTGCTCCCTCCTTTTCTTTCCCTATGGAACTCGCCTCAGGCCATGTGTTCCTGTGGCAGCTAGGCTTAGGGTTAGGGTTACGCCTAGGGTTACCATTCAGAAGACCACAAAGCCCAGAGCTCCAGGGACACTGACAACGCGCAAGCATGCCTGAGGAGCGCAACAATGCCCCAACCGTGCTCCCTTCTTTTCTTTCGCATGGAACTCGCCTCAGCCCAAGTATTTTACATCCATATAGGGTTAGGGTTAGGGTTACACCTAGGGTTAGCGTTCAGAAAACCACAATGCCCAGAACTCCAGCGACACTGACAATGCGAAAAGCATGCCTAGTTGAGCGCAACAGTGCACCAACTTTGCTCCCGTCTTTTCTTTCACTATGGAACTCGCATCTGCCCAAGTATCCAGCTCTGTCTAGGCTTAGGGTTAGTGTTACGTCTAGGGTTACCATTCAGAAGACCACAAAGCCCAGAGCTCCAGGGACACTGACAAAGCAAATGGCATCCCACGAGTAGTACAAAAATGGCCCAACTTTGTTGCCACCTTTTCTTTCGGCTCAGAACTCACCTCAGCCCAATGCAGTATTCCAGCTCCCCCGAGGCGTGGGCTCATGCTTATGCCTAGGGTTATGGTTATGCCTAGGGTTAGCGTTCAGAAAACCACAAAGCCCAGAGCTCCAGGGACACTGGCCATGCGAAAAGCATCCCTAGAAGAGCGCAACAATGCACCTACCTTGCTCCCTGCTTTTCTTTCGCTATGGAACGCGCCTCAGCCCATGAGTTCCAGCTCCGCCTAGGGTTAGGGTTAGGGTTATGCCTAGGGTTAGTGTTCAGAAAACCACCAAGCCCAGAGCTCCAGGGACACTGGCAATGCGAAAAGCATGCCTAGAGGAGCGCAACAGTGCACCAACCTTGCTCCCTCCTTCTGTTTCACTATGGAACTCGCCTCAGCCCATGTATTCCACGTCCATATCGGGTTAGGTGTCGCTGCCCTGGAAGGGGGTCGGCCTCAATGGGCAATCGTCCCAGAAGAGGCGACAGTGACCTTCCCGCAGGCACGCCCAATTGTGTCGGTTCTTGGCGGCCACGTGGCAGGGCAGCACTGGCTCTGAGGCAGCTGTGTGCACAGTAGGAGGTGGCCCAGATGTTAAAGTCCCACAGGTGTCCCAGAGATTAAAAGAGGCAAGGGATAGGGACCACTTTGTGAGCCTTCCAAGAGTTTATTCACTCTGAAAGGAGGGCAAGAAATGGCCACTGAGGGAAGGGTGCTAGTGCCTTTTAAACAGGGGTGGCACCGGATAAGCGTCCAATGGGTGAACAGATAAGGGGAGGATCCCCAACACGTATGATCAATAACAGGGGTACAGAGGAGGGAACAACAAGGCAAACCAATGAATAATCAAACTTAACAGAACTTTCCAGAGAGATGGGGGGTCTTTAGACCTGGGTCTCGCCCACGGACAGACCCTCACTCTCTGATTTGTCCGCCCATTGAATAGGCATGACGCCCAGGGATAGGGGGTGGACCCCGAGTGGCCCAGTGAGCCCCAACAGTTAGGGTTACGCCTAGGGTTAGCGTTCAGAAACCACAACGTCCAGATCCCAAGGGACACTAAACAATGTGAAAAGCATGCCTAGAGGAGCGCAACAATGCACCAACCTTGCTCCCTCCTTTTCTTTCCCTATGGAACTCGCCTCAGCCCATGGTTCCTGTGGCAGCTAGGCTTAGGGTTAGGGTTACGCCTAGGGTTACCATTCAGAAGACCACAAAGCCCAGAGCTCCAGGGACACTGACAACGCGCAAGGCATGCCTGGAGGAGCGCAACAATGCCCCAACCGTGCTCCCTTCTTTTCTTTCGCCATGGAACTCGCCTCAGCCCAAGTATTTTGGCATCCATATAGGGTTAGGGTTAGGGTTACACCTAGGTTAGCGTTCAGAAAAACCACAATGCCCAGAACTCCAGCGGACACTGACAATGCGAAAAGCATGCCTAGTTGAGCCGCACAGTGCACCAACTTTGCTCCCGTCTTTTCTTTCACTATGGAACTCGCATCTGCCCAAGTATTCCAGCTCTGTCTAGGCTTAGGGTTAGTGTTACGTCTAGGGTTACCATTCAGAAGACCACAAAGCCCAGAGCTCCAGGGACACTGACAAAGCAAATAGCATCCCACGAGTAGTACAAAAATGGCCCAACTTTGTTGCCACCTTTTCTTTCGGCTCAGAACTCACCTCAGCCCAATGCAGTATTCCAGCTCCCCCGAGGCGTGGGCTCATGCTTATGCCTAGGGTTATGGTTATGCCTAGGGTTAGCGTTCAGAAAACCACAAAGCCCAGAGCTCCAGGGACACTGGCAATGCGAAAAGCATGCCTAGAGGAGTGCAAAAATGCACCTAACCTTGCTCCCTGCTTTTCTTTCGCTATGGAACGCGCCTCAGACCATGAGTTCCAGCTCCGCCTAGGGTTAGGGTTAGGGTTACACTAGGGTTAGCGTTCAGAAAACCACAAAGCCCAGAGCTCCAGGGACACTGGCAATGCGAAAAGCATCCCTAGAAGAGCGCAACAATGCACCTACCTTGCTCCCTGCTTTTTCTTTCGCCTATGGAACGCGCCTCAGACCATGAGTTCCAGCTCCGCCTAGGGTTAGGGTTAGGGTTACACCTAGGGTTAGTGTTCAGAAGACCACCAAGCCCAGAGCTCCAGGGACACTGGCAATGCGAAAAGCATGCCTAGAGGAGCGCAACAGTGCACCAACCTTGCTCCCTCCTTCTGTTTCACTATGGAACTCGCCTCAGCCCATGTATTCCACGTCCATATCGGGTTAGGTGTCGCTGCCCTGGAAGGGGGTCGGCCTCAATGGGCAATCGTCCCAGAAGAGGCGACAGTGACCTTCCGCAGGCACGCCCAATTGTGTCGGTTCTTGGCGGCCACGTGGCAGGGCAGCACTGGCTCTGAGGCAGCTGGTGTGCACAGTAGGAGGTGGCCCAGATGTTAAAGTCCCACAGGTGTCCCAGAGATAAAAGAGGCAAGGGATAGGACCACTTTGTGAGCCTTCCAAGAGTTTATTCACTCTGAAAGGAGGGCAAGAAATGGCCACTGAGGGAAGGGTGCAAGTGCCTTTTAAACAGGGGTGGCACCGGATAAGCGTCCAATGGGTGAACAGATAAGGGGAGGATCCCCAACACGTATGATCAATAACAGGGGTACAGAGGAGGGAACAACAAGGCAAACCAATGAATAATCAAACTTAACAGAACTTTCCCAGAGAGATGGGGGGTCTTTAGACCTGGGTCTCGCCCACGGACAGACCCTCACTCTCTGATTTGTCCGCCCATTGAATAGGCATGAACGCCAGGGATAGGGGGTGGACCCCGAGTGGCCCAGTGAGCCCCAACAGTTAGGGTTACGCCTAGGGTTAGCGTTCAGAAAACCACAACGTCCAGATCCCAAGGGACACTAACAATGTGAAAAGCATGCCTAGAGGAGCGCAACAATGCACCAACCTTGCTCCCTCCTTTTCTTTCCCTATGGAACTCGCCTCAGCCCATGTGTTCCTGTGGCAGCTAGGCTTAGGGTTAGGGTTACGCCTAGGGTTACCATTCAGAAGACCACAAAGCCCAGAGCTCCAGGGACACTGACAACGCGCAAGGCATGCCTGGAGGAGCGCAACAATGCCCCAACCGTGCTCCCTTCTTTTCTTTCGCCATGGAACTCGCCTCAGCCCAAGTATTTTGCATCCATATAGGGTTAGGGTTAGGGTTACACCTAGGGTTAGCGTTCAGAAAACCACAATGCCCAGAACTCCAGCGACACTGACAATGCGAAAAGCATGCCTAGTTGAGCGCAACAGTGCACCAACTTTGCTCCCGTCTTTTCTTTCACTATGGAACTCGCATCTGCCCAAGTATTCCAGCTCTGTCTAGGCTTAGGGTTAGTGTTACGTCTAGGGTTACCATTCAGAAGACCACAAAGCCCAGAGCTCCAGGGACACTGACAAAGCAAATAGCATCCCACGAGTAGTACAAAAATGGCCCAACTTTGTTGCCACCTTTTCTTTCGGCTCAGAACTCACCTCAGCCCAATGCAGTATTCCAGCTCCCCCGAGGCGTGGGCTCATGCTTATGCCTAGGGTTATGGTTATGCCTAGGGTTAGCGTTCAGAAAACCACAAAGCCCAGAGCTCCAGGGACACTGGCAATGCGAAAAGCATGCCTAGAGGAGTGCAAAAATGCACCTACCTTGCTCCCTGCTTTTCTTTCGCTATGGAACGCGCCTCAGACCATGAGTTCCAGCTCCGCCTAGGGTTAGGGTTAGGGTTACACCTAGGGTTAGCGTTCAGAAAACCACAAAGCCCAGAGCTCCAGGGACACTGGCAATGCGAAAAGCATCCCTAGAAGAGCGCAACAATGCACCTACCTTGCTCCCTGCTTTTCTTTCGCTATGGAACGCGCCTCAGACCATGAGTTCCAGCTCCGCCTAGGGTTAGGGTTAGGGTTACACCTAGGGTTAGTGTTCAGAAGACCACCAAGCCCAGAGCTCCAGGGACACTGGCAATGCGAAAAGCATGCCTAGAGGAGCGCAACAGTGCACCAACCTTGCTCCCTCCTTCTGTTTCACTATGGAACTCGCCTCAGCCCATGTATTCCACGTCCATATCGGGTTAGGTGTCGCTGCCCCTGGAAGGGGGTCGGCCTCAATGGGCAATCGTCCCAGAAGAGGCGACAGTGACCTTCCCGCAGGCACGCCCAATTGTGTCGGTTCTTGGCGGCCACGTGGCAGGGCAGCACTGGCTCTGAGGCAGCTGGTGTGCACAGTAGGAGGTGGCCCAGATGTTAAAGTCCCACAGGTGTCCCAGAGATAAAAGAGGCAAGGGATAGGACCACTTTGTGAGCCTTCCAAGAGTTTATTCACTCTGAAAGGAGGGCAAGAAATGGCCACTGAGGGAAGGGTGCAAGTGCCTTTTAAACAGGGGTGGCACCGGATAAGCGTCCAATGGGTGAACAGATAAGGGGAGGATCCCCAACACGTATGATCAATAACAGGGGTACAGAGGAGGGAACAACAAGGCAAACCAATGAATAATCAAACTTAACAGAACTTTCCAGAGAGATGGGGGGTCTTTAGACCTGGGCCTCGCCCACGGACAGCCCCTCACTCTCTGATTTGTCCGCCCATTGAATAGGCATGACGCCAGGGATAGGCGGTGGACCCCGAGTGGCCCAGTGAGCCCCAACAGTTAGGGTTACGCCTAGGGTTAGCGTTCAGAAAACCACAACGTCCAGATCCCAAGGGACACTAACAATGTGAAAAGCATGCCTAGAGGAGCGCAACAATGCACCAACCTTGCTCCCTCCTTTTCTTTCCCTATGGAACTCGGCTCAGCGCATGTGTTCCAGTGCCAGCTAGGCTTAGGGTTAGGGTTACGCCTAGGGTTAGCGTTCAGAAGACCACAAAGCCCAGAGCTCCAGGGACACTGACAACGCGCAAGGCATGCCTGGAGGAGCGCAACAATGCCCCAACCGTGCTCCCTTCTTTTCTTTCGCCATGGAACTCGCCTCAGCCCGAGTATTTTACATCCATATAGGGTTAGGGTTAGGGTTACACCTAGGGTTACCATTCAGAAGACCACAAAGCCCAGAGCTCCAGGGACACTGACAACGCGCAAGGCATGCCTGGAGGAGCGCAACAATGCACCAACCTTGCTCCCTGCTTTTCTTTCCCTATGGAACACGCCTCAGCCCATTTGTTCCAGCTCCGCCTAGGGTTAGGGTTAGGGTTATGCCTAGGGTTAGTGTTCAGAAAACCACCAAGCCCAGAGCTCCAGGGACACTGGCAATGCGAAAAGCATGCCTAGAGGAGCGCAACAATGCACCAACATTGCTCCCTGCTTTTCTTTCGCTATGGAACTCGCCTCAGCCCATGTATTCCACGTCCATATCGGGTTAGGTGTCGCTGCCCTGGAAGGGGGTCGGCCTCAATGGGCAATCGTCCCAGAAGAGGCGACAGTGACCTTCCCGCAGGCACGCCCAATTGTGTCGGTTCTTGGCGGCCACGTGGCAGGGCAGCACTGGCTCTGAGGCAGCTGGTGTGCACAGTAGGAGGTGGCCCAGATGTTAAAGTCCCACAGGTGTCCCAGAGATAAAAGAGGCAAGGGATAGGACCACTTTGTGAGCCTTCCAAGAGTTTATTCACTCCGAAAGGAGGGCAAGAAATGGCCACTGAGGGAAGGGTGCAAGTGCCTTTTAAACAGGGGTGGCACCGGATAAGCGTCCAATGGGTGAACAGATAAGGGGAGGATCCCCAACACGTATGATCAATAACAGGGGTACAGAGGAGGGAACAACAAGGCAAACCAATGAATAATCAAACTTAACAGAACTTTCCAGAGAGATGGGGGGTCTTTAGACCTGGGTCTCGCCCACGGACAGCCCCTCACTCTCTGATTTGTCCGCCCATTGAATAGGCATGACGCCAGGGATAGGGGGTGGACCCCGAGTGGCCCAGTGAGCCCCAACAGTTAGGGTTACGCCTAGGGTTAGCGTTCAGAAAACCACAACGTCCAGATCCCAAGGGACACTAACAATGTGAAAAGCATGCCTAGAGGAGCGCAACAATGCACCAACCTTGCTCCCTCCTTTTCTTTCCCTATGGAACTCGCCTCAGCCCATGTGTTCCTGTGGCAGCTAGGCTTAGGGTTAGGGTTACGCCTAGGGTTACCATTCAGAAGACCACAAAGCCCAGAGCTCCAGGGACACTGACAACGCGCAAGGCATGCCTGGAGGAGCGCAACAATGCCCCAACCGTGCTCCCTTCTTTTCCTTCGCCATGGAACTAGCCTCAGCCCAAGTATTTTACATCCATATAGGGTTAGGGTTAGGGTTACACCTAGGGTTAGCGTTCAGAAAACCACAATGCCCAGAACTCCAGGGACACTGACAATGCGAAAAGCATGCCTAGTTGAGCGCAACAGTGCACCAACTTTGCTCCCGTCTTTTCTTTCACTATGGAACTCGCATCTGCCCAAGTATTCCAGCTCTGTCTAGGCTTAGGGTTAGTGTTACGTCTAGGGTTACCATTCAGAAGACCACAAAGCCCAGAGCTCTTGGGACACTGACAAAGCAAATAGCATCCCATGAGTAGTACAAAAATGGCCCAACTTTGTTGCCACCTTTTCTTTCGGCTCAGAACTCACCTCAGCCCAATGCAGTATTCCAGCTCCCCCGAGGCGTGGGCTCATGCTTATGCCTAGGGTTATGGTTATGCCTAGGGTTAGTGTTCAGAAAAACCACAAAGCCCAGAGCTCCAGGGACACTGGCAATGCGAAAAGCATGCCTAGAGGAGTGCAAAAATGCACCTACCTTGCTCCCTGCTTTTCTTTCGCTATGGAACGCGCCTCAGACCATGAGTTCCAGCTCCGCCTAGGGTTAGGGTTAGGGTTACACCTAGGGTTAGCGTTCAGAAAACCACAAAGCCCAGAGCTCCAGGGACACTGGCAATGCGAAAAGCATGCCTAGAGGAGTGCAAAAATGCCCCAACCGTGCTCCCTTCTTTTCTTTCGCCATGGAACTCGCCTCAGCCCAAGTATTTTGCATCCATATAGGGTTAGGGTTAGGGTTACACCTAGGGTTAGCGTTCAGAAAACCACAATGCCCAGAACTCCAGCGACACTGACAATGCGAAAAGCATGCCTAGTTGAGCGCAACAGTGCACCAACTTTGCTCCCGTCTTTTCTTTCACTATGGAACTCGCATCTGCCCAAGTATTCCAGCTCTGTCTAGGCTTAGGGTTAGTGTTACGTCTAGGGTTACCATTCAGAAGACCACAAAGCCCAGAGCTCCAGGGACACTGACAAAGCAAATAGCATCCCATGAGTAGTACAAAAATGGCCCAACTTTGTTGCCACCTTTTCTTTCGGCTCAGAACTCACCTCAGCCCAATGCAGTATTCCAGCTCCCCGAGGCGTGGGCTCATGCTTATGCCTAGGGTTATGGTTATGCCTAGGGTTAGCGTTCAGAAACCACAAAGCCCAGAGCTCCAGGGACACTGGCAATGCGAAAAGCATGCCTAGAGGAGTGCAAAAATGCACCTACCTTGCTCCCTGCTTTTCTTTCGCTATGGAACGCGCCTCAGACCATGAGTTCCAGCTCCGCCTAGGGTTAGGGTTAGGGTTACACCTAGGGTTAGCGTTCAGAAAACCACAAAGCCCAGAGCTCCAGGGACACTGGCAATGCGAAAAGCATCCCTAGAAGAGCGCAACAATGCACCTACCTTGCTCCCTGCTTTTCTTTCGCTATGGAACGCGCCTCAGACCATGAGTTCCAGCTCCGCCTAGGGTTAGGGTTAGGGTTACACCTAGGGTTAGTGTTCAGAAGACCACCAAGCCCAGAGCTCCAGGGACACTGGCAATGCGAAAAGCATGCCTAGAGGAGCGCAACAGTGCACCAACCTTGCTCCCTCCTTCTGTTTCACTATGGAACTCGCCTCAGCCCATGTATTCCACGTCCATATCGGGTTAGGTGTCGCTGCCCTGGAAGGGGGTCGGCCTCAATGGGCAATCGTCCCAGAAGAGGCGACAGTGACCTTCCCGCAGGCACGCCCAATTGTGTCGGTTCTTGGCGGCCACGTGGCAGGGCAGCACTGGCTCTGAGGCAGCTGGTGTGCACAGTAGGAGGTGGCCCAGATGTTAAAGTCCCACAGGTGTCCCAGAGATAAAAGAGGCAAGGGATAGGACCACTTTGTGAGCCTTCCAAGAGTTTATTCACTCCGAAAGGAGGGCAAGAAATGGCCACTGAGGGAAGGGTGCAAGTGCCTTTTAAACAGGGGTGGCACCGGATAAGCCGTCCAATGGGTGAACAGATAAGGGGAGGATCCCCAACACGTATGATCAATAACAGGGGTACAGAGGGAGGGAACAACAAGGCAAACCAATGAATAATCAAACTTAACAGAACTTTCCAGAGAGATGGGGGGGGGCTTTAGACCTGGGCCTCGCCCACGGACAGCCCCTCACTCTCTGATTTGTCCGCCCATTGAATAGGCATGACGCCAGGGATAGGGGGTGGACCCCGAGTGGCCCAGTGAGCCCCAACAGTTAGGGTTACGCCTAGGGTTAGCGTTCAGAAAACCACAACGTCCAGATCCCAAGGGACACTAACAATGTGAAAAGCATGCCTAGAGGAGCGCAACAATGCACCAACCTTGCTCCCTCCTTTTCTTTCCCTATGGAACTCGCCTCAGGCCATGTGTTCCTGTGGCAGCTAGGCTTAGGGTTAGGGTTACGCCTAGGGTTACCATTCAGAAGACCACAAAGCCCAGAGCTCCAGGGACACTGACAACGCGCAAGGCATGCCTGGAGGAGCGCAACAATGCCCCAACCGTGCTCCCTTCTTTTCTTTCGCCATGGAACTCGCCTCAGCCCGAGTATTTTACATCCATATAGGGTTAGGGTTAGGGTTACACCTAGGGTTACCATTCAGAAGACCACAAAGCCCAGAGCTCCAGGGACACTGACACGCGCAAGGCATGCCTGGAGGAGCGCAACAATGCACCAACCTTGCTCCCTGCTTTTCTTTCCCTATGGAACACGCCTCAGCCCATTTGTTCCAGCTCCGCCTAGGGTTAGGGTTAGGGTTATGCCTAGGGTTAGTGTTCAGAAAACCACCAAGCCCAGAGCTCCAGGGACACTGGCAATGCGAAAAGCATGCCTAGAGGAGCGCAACAATGCACCAACATTGCTCCCTGCTTTTCTTACGCTATGGAACTCGCCTCAGCCCATGTATTCCACGTCCATATCGGGTTAGGTGTCGCTGCCCTGGAAGGGGGTCGGCCTCAATGGGCAATGGTCCCAGAAGAGGCGACAGTGACCTTCCCGCAGGCACGCCCAATTGTGTCGGTTCTTGGCGGCCACGTGGCAGGGCAGCACTGGCTCTGAGGCAGCTGGTGTGCACAGTAGGAGGTGGCCCAGATGTTAAAGTCCCACAGGTGTCCCAGAGATAAAAGAGGCAAGGGATAGGACCACTTTGTGAGCCTTCCAAGAGTTTATTCACTCCGAAAGGAGGGCAAGAAATGGCCACTGAGGGAAGGGTGCAAGTGCCTTTTAAACAGGGGTGGCACCGGATAAGCGTCCAATGGGTGAACAGATAAGGGGAGGATCCCCAACACGTATGATCAATAACAGGGGTACAGAGGAGGGAACAACAAGGCAAACCAATGAATAATCAAACTTAACAGAACTTTCCAGAGAGATGGGGGGGCTTTAGACCTGGGCCTCGCCCACGGACAGCCCCTCACTCTCTGATTTGTCCGCCCATTGAATAGGCATGACGCCAGGGATAGGGGGTGGACCCCGAGTGGCCCAGTGAGCCCAACAGTTAGGGTTACGCCTAGGGTTAGCGTTCAGAAAACCACAACGTCCAGATCCCAGGACACTAACAATGTGAAAAGCATGCCTAGAGGAGCGCAACAATGCACCAACCTTGCTCCCTCCTTTTCTTTCCCTATGGAACTCGCCTCAGCCCATGTGTTCCTGTGGCAGCTAGGCTTAGGGTTAGGGTTACGCCTAGGGTTAGCGTTCAGAAGACCACAAAGCCCAGAGCTCCAGGGACACTGACAACGCGCAAGGCATGCCTGGAGGAGCGCAACAATGCACCAACCTTGCTCCCTGCTTTTCTTTCCCTATGGAACGCGCCTCAGCCCATTTGTTCCAGCTCCGCCTAGGGTTAGGGTTAGGGTTATGCCTAGGGTTAGTGTTCAGAAAACCACCAAGCCCAGAGCTCCAGGGACACTGGCAATGCGAAAAGCATGCCTAGAGGAGCGCAACAATGCACCAACATTGCTCCCTGCTTTTCTTTCGCTATGGAACTCGCCTCAGCCCATGTATTCCACGTCCATATCGGGTTAGGTGTCGCTGCCCTGGAAGGGGGTCGGCCTCAATGGGCAATGGTCCCAGAAGAGGCGACAGTGACCTTCCCGCAGGCACGCCCAATTGTGTCGGTTCTTGGCGGCCACGTGGCAGGGCAGCACTGGCTCTGAGGCAGCTGGTGTGCACAGTAGGAGGTGGCCCAGATGTTAAAGTCCCACAGGTGTCCCAGAGATAAAAGAGGCAAGGGATAGGACCACTTTGTGAGCCTTCCAAGAGTTTATTCACTCCGAAAGGAGGGCAAGAAATGGCCACTGAGGGAAGGGTGCAAGTGCCTTTTAAACAGGGGTGGCACCGGATAAGCGTCCAATGGGTGAACAGATAAGGGGAGGATCCCCAACACGTATGATCAATAACAGGGGTACAGAGGAGGGAACAACAAGGCAAACCAATGAATAATCAAACTTAACAGAACTTTCCAGAGAGATGGGGGGTCTTTAGACCTGGGTCTCGCCCACGGACAGCCCCTCACTCTCTGATTTGTCCGCCCATTGAATAGGCATGACGCCAGGGATAGGGGGTGGACCCGAGTGGCCCAGTGAGCCCCAACAGTTAGGGTTACGCCTAGGGTTAGCGTTCAGAAAACCACAACGTCCAGATCCCAAGGGACACTAACAATGTGAAAGCATGCCTAGAGGAGCGCAACAATGCACCAACCTTGCTCCCTCCTTTTCTTTCCCTATGGAACTCGCCTCAGGCCATGTGTTCCTGTGGCAGCTAGGCTTAGGGTTAGGGTTACGCCTAGGGTTACCATTCAGAAGACCACAAAGCCCAGAGCTCCAGGGACACTGACAACGCGCAAGGCATGCCTGGAGGAGCGCAACAATGCCCCAACCGTGCTCCCTTCTTTTCTTTCGCCATGGAACTCGCCTCAGCCCGAGTATTTTACATCCATATAGGGTTAGGGTTAGGGTTACACCTAGGGTTACCATTCAGAAGACCACAAAGCCCAGAGCTCCAGGGACACTGACAACGCGCAAGGCATGCCTGGAGGAGCGCAACAATGCACCAACCTTGCTCCCTGCTTTTCTTTCCCTATGGAATGCGCCTCAGCCCAAATGTTCCAGCTCTGTCTAGGCTTAGGGTTAGTGTTACGTCTAGGGTTACCATTCAGAAAACCAAAAAGCCCAGAGCTCCAGGGACACTGACAAAGCAAATGGCATCCCACGAGTAGTACAAAAATGCCCCAACTTTCTCGCCACGTTTTCCTTCAGCTCAGAACTCACCTCAGCCTAGTGCAGTATTCCAGCTCCCCAGAGGATTAGGGTCAGATTTATGCCTAGGGTTATGGTTATGCCTAGGGCTCGCGTTCAGAAAACCACAAAGCCCAGAGCTCCAGGGACACTGGCAATGCGAAAAGCATGCCTAGAGGAGTGCAAAAATGCACCTACCTTGCTCCCTGCTTTTCTTTCGCTATGGAACGCGCCTCAGACCATGAGTTCCAGCTCCGCCTAGGGTTAGGGTTAGGGTTACACCTAGGGTTAGCGTTCGGAAAACCACCAAGCCCAGAGCTCCAGGGACACTGGCCATGCGAAAAGCATGCCTAGAGGAGCGCAACAATGCCCCAACCGTGCTCCCTTCTTTTCCTTCGCCATGGAACTGGCCTCAGCCCAAGTATTCCACATCCATATAGGGTTAGGGTTAGGGTTACACCTAGGGTTAGCGTTCAGAAAACCACAATGCCCAGAACTCCAGCGACACTGACAATGCGAAAAGCATGCCTAGTTGAGCGCAACAGTGCACCAACTTTGCTCCCGTCTTTTCTTTCACTATGGAACTCGCATCTGCCGAAGTATTCCAGCTCTGTCTAGGCTTAGGGTTAGTGTTACGTCTAGGGTTACCATTCAGAAGACCACAAAGCCCAGAGCTCTAGGGACACTGACAAAGCAAATGGCATCCCACGAGTAGTACAAAAATGGCCCAACTTTGTTGCCACCTTTTCTTTCGGCTCAGAACTCACCTCAGCCCAATGCAGTATTCCAGCTCCCCCGAGGCGTGGGCTCATGCTTATGCCTAGGGTTATGGTTATGCCTAGGGTTAGCGTTCAGAAAACCACAAAGCCCAGAGCTCCAGGGTCACTGGCAATGCGAAAAGCATGCCTAGAGGAGCGCAACAGTGCACCAACCTTGCTCCCTCCTTCTGTTTCACTATGGAACTCGCCTCAGCCCATGTATTCCACGTCCATATCGGGTTAGGTGTCGCTGCCCTGGAAGGGGGTCGGCCTCAATGGGCAATCGTCCCAGAAGAGGCGACAGTGACCTTCCCGCAGGCACGCCCAATTGTGTCGGTTCTTGGCGGCCACGTGGCAGGGCAGCACTGGCTCTGAGGCAGCTGGTGTGCACAGTAGGAGGTGGCCCAGATGTTAAAGTCCCACAGGTGTCCCAGAGATAAAAGAGGCAAGGGATAGGACCACTTTGTGAGCCTTCCAAGAGTTTATTCACTCCGAAAGGAGGGCAAGAAATGGCCACTGAGGGAAGGGTGCTAGTGCCTTTTAAACAGGGGTGGCACCGGATAAGCGTCCAATGGGTGAACAGATAAGGGGAGGATCCCCAACACGTATGATCAATAACAGGGGTACAGAGGAGGGAACAACAAGGCAAACCAATGAATAATCAAACTTAACAGAACTTTCCAGAGAGATGGGGGGTCTTTAGACCTGGGTCTCGCCCACGGACAGCCCCTCACTCTCTGATTTGTCCGCCCATTGAATAGGCATGACGCCAGGGATAGGGGGTGGACCCCGAGTGGCCCAGTGAGCCCCAACAGTTAGGGTTACGCCTAGGTTAGCGTTCAGAAAACCACAACGTCCAGATCCCAAGGGACACTAACAATGTGAAAAGCATGCCTAGAGGAGCGCAACAATGCACCAACCTTGCTCCTCCTTTTCTTTCCCTATGGAACTCGCCTCAGGCCATGTGTTCCTGTGGCAGCTAGGCTTAGGGTTAGGGTTACGCCTAGGGTTACCATTCAGAAGACCACAAAGCCCAGAGCTCCAGGGACACTGACAACGCGCAAGGCATGCCTGGAGGAGCGCAACAATGCCCCAACCGTGCTCCCTTCTTTTCTTTCGCCATGGAACTCGCCTCAGCCCGAGTATTTTACATCCATATAGGGTTAGGGTTAGGGTTACACCTAGGGTTACCATTCAGAAGACCACAAAGCCCAGAGCTCCAGGGACACTGACAACGCGCAAGGCATGCCTGGAGGAGCGCAACAATGCACCAACCTTGCTCCCTGCTTTTCTTTCCCTATGGAATGCGCCTCAGCCCAAATGTTCCAGCTCTGTCTAGGCTTAGGGTTAGTGTTACGTCTAGGGTTACCATTCAGAAAACCAAAAAGCCCAGAGCTCCAGGGACACTGACAAAGCAAATGGCATCCCACGAGTAGTACAAAAATGCCCCAACTTTCTCGCCACGTTTTCCTTCAGCTCAGAACTCACCTCAGCCTAGTGCAGTATTCCAGCTCCCCAGAGGATTAGGGTCAGACTTATGCCTAGGGTTATGGTTATGCCTAGGGCTCGCGTTCAGAAAACCACAAAGCCCAGAGCTCCAGGGACACTGGCAATGCGAAAAGCATGCCTAGAGGAGTGCAAAAATGCACCTACCTTGCTCCCTGCTTTTCTTTCGCTATGGAACGCGCCTCAGACCATGAGTTCCAGCTCCGCCTAGGGTTAGGGTTAGGGTTACACCTAGGGTTAGCGTTCGGAAAACCACAAAGCCCAGAGCTCCAGGGACACTGGCCATGCGAAAAGCATGCCTAGAGGAGCGCAACAATGCACCAACCTTGCTCCCTGCTTTTCTTTCGCTATGGAACGCGCCTCAGCCCATGTGTTCCAGCTCCGCCTAGGGTTAGGGTTAGGGTTATGCCTAGGGTTAGCGTTCAGAAGACCACAAAGCCCAGAGCTCCAGGGACACTGACAACGCGCAAGGCATGCCTGGAGGAGCGCAACAATGCCCCAACCGTGCTCCCTTCTTTTCCTTCGCCATGGAACTGGCCTCAGCCCAAGTATTCCACATCCATATAGGGTTAGGGTTAGGGTTACACCTAGGGTTAGCGTTCAGAAAACCACAATGCCCAGAACTCCAGCGACACTGACAATGCGAAAAGCATGCCTAGTTGAGCGCAACAGTGCACCAACTTTGCTCCCGTCTTTTCTTTCACTATGGAACTCGCATCTGCCCAAGTATTCCAGCTCTGTCTAGGCTTAGGGTTAGTGTTACGTCTAGGGTTACCATTCAGAAGACCACAAAGCCCAGAGCTCTAGGGACACTGACAAAGCAAATGGCATCCCACGAGTAGTACAAAAATGGCCCAACTTTGTTGCCACCTTTTCTTTCGGCTCAGAACTCACCTCAGCCCAATGCAGTATTCCAGCTCCCCCGAGGCGTGGGCTCATGCTTATGCCTAGGGTTATGGTTATGCCTAGGGTTAGCGTTCGGAAAACCACAAAGCCCAGAGCTCCAGGGACACTGGCAATGCGAAAAGCATGCCTAGAGGAGCGCAACAGTGCACCAACCTTGCTCCCTCCTTCTGTTTCACTATGGAACTCGCCTCAGCCCATGTATTCCACGTCCATATCGGGTTAGGTGTCGCTGCCCTGGAAGGGGGTCGGCCTCAATGGGCAATGGTCCCAGAAGAGGCGACAGTGACCTTCCCGCAGGCACGCCCAATTGTGTCGGTTCTTGGCGGCCACGTGGCAGGGCAGCACTGGCTCTGAGGCAGCTGGTGTGCACAGTAGGAGGTGGCCCAGATGTTAAAGTCCCACAGGTGTCCCAGAGATAAAAGAGGCAAGGGATAGGACCACTTTGTGAGCCTTCCAAGAGTTTATTCACTCCGAAAGGAGGGCAAGAAATGGCCACTGAGGGAAGGGTGCAAGTGCCTTTTAAACAGGGGTGGCACCGGATAAGCGTCCAATGGGTGAACAGATAAGGGGAGGATCCCCAACACGTATGATCAATAACAGGGGTACAGAGGAGGGAACAACAAGGCAAACCAATGAATAATCAAACTTAACAGAACTTTCCAGAGAGATGGGGGGTCTTTAGACCTGGGTCTCGCCCACGGACAGCCCCTCACTCTCTGATTTGTCCGCCCATTGAATAGGCATGACGCCAGGGATAGGGGGTGGACCCCGAGTGGCCCAGTGAGCCCCAACAGTTAGGGTTACGCCTAGGGTTAGCGTTCAGAAAACCACAACGTCCAGATCCCAAGGGACACTAACAATGTGAAAAGCATGCCTAGAGGAGCGCAACAATGCACCAACCTTGCTCCCTCCTTTTCTTTCCCTATGGAACTCGCCTCAGCCCATTTGTTCCAGCTGCGCCTAGGGTTAGGGTTAGGGTTATGCCTAGGGTTAGCGTTCAGAAGACCACAAAGCCCAGAGCTCCAGGGACACTGACAACGCGCAAGGCATGCCTGGAGGAGCGCAACAATGCCCCAACCGTGCTCCCTTCTTTTCTTTCGCCATGGAACTCGCCTCAGCCCAAGTATTTTACATCCATATAGGGTTAGGGTTAGGGTTACACCTAGGGTTAGCGTTCAGAAAACCACAATGCCCAGAACTCCAGCGACACTGACAATGCGAAAGCATGCCTAGTTGAGCGCAACAGTGCCCCAACCTTGCTCCCTCCTTTTCTTTCCCTATGGAACTCGCCTCAGCCCATTTGTTCCAGCTGCGCCTAGGGTTAGGGTTAGGGTTATGCCTAGGGTTAGCGTTCAGAAGACCACAAAGCCCAGAGCTCCAGGGACACTGACAACGCGCAAGGCATGCCTGGAGGAGCGCAACAATGCCCCAACCGTGCTCCCTTCTTTTCTTTCGCCATGGAACTCGCCTCAGCCCAAGTATTTTACATCCATATAGGGTTAGGGTTAGGGTTACACCTAGGGTTAGCGTTCAGAAAACCACAATGCCCAGAACTCCAGCGACACTGACAATGCGAAAGCATGCCTAGTTGAGCGCAACAGTGCCCCAACTTTGCTCCCGTCTTTTCTTTCCCTATGGAACTCGCATCAGCCCAAGTGTTCCAGCTCTGTCTAGGCTTAGGGTTAGTGTTACGTCTAGGGTTACCATTCAGAAAAGCAAAAAGCCCAGAGCTCCAGGGACACTGACAAAGCAAATGGCATCCCACGAGTAGTACAAAAATGGCCCAACTTTGTTGCCACCTTTTCTTTCGGCTCAGAACTCACCTCAGCCCAATGCAGTATTCCAGCTCCCCCGAGGCGTAGGCTCATGCTTATGCCTAGGGTTATGGTTATGCCTAGGGTTAGCGTTCGGAAAACCACAAAGCCCAGAGCTCCAGGGACACTGGCAATGCGAAAAGCATGCCTAGAGGAGCGCAACAGTGCACCAACCTTGCTCCCTCCTTCTGTTTCACTATGGAACTCGCCTCAGCCCATGTATTCCACGTCCATATCGGGTTAGGTGTCGCTGCCCTGGAAGGGGGTCGGCCTCAATGGGCAATCGTCCCAGAAGAGGCGACAGTGACCTTCCCGCAGGCACGCCCAATTGTGTCGGTTCTTGGCGGCCACGTGGCAGGGCAGCACTGGCTCTGAGGCAGCTGGTGTGCACAGTAGGAGGTGGCCCAGATGTTCAAGTCCCACAGGTGTCCCAGAGATAAAAGAGGCAAGGGATAGGACCACTTTGTGAGCCTTCCAAGAGTTTATTCACTCCGAAAGGAGGGCAAGAAATGGCCACTGAGGGAAGGGTGCAAGTGCCTTTTAAACAGGGGTGGCACCGGATAAGCGTCCAATGGGTGAACAGATAAGGGGAGGATCCCCAACACGTATGATCAATAACAGGGGTACAGAGGAGGGAACAACAAGGCAAACCAATGAATAATCAAACTTAACAGAACTTTCCAGAGAGATGGGGGGTCTTTAGACCTGGGTCTCGCCCACGGACAGCCCCTCACTCTCTGATTTGTCCGCCCATTGAATAGGCATGACGCCAGGGATAGGGGGTGGACCCCGAGTGGCCCAGTGAGCCCCAACAGTTAGGGTTACGCCTAGGGTTAGCGTTCAGAAAACCACAACGTCCAGATCCCAAGGGACACTAACAATGTGAAAAGCATGCCTAGAGGAGCGCAACAATGCACCAACCTTGCTCCCTCCTTTTCTTTCCCTATGGAACTCGCCTCAGCCCATTTGTTCCAGCTGCGCCTAGGGTTAGGGTTAGGGTTATGCCTAGGGTTAGCGTTCAGAAGACCACAAAGCCCAGAGCTCCAGGGACACTGACAACGCGCAAGGCATGCCTGGAGGAGCGCAACAATGCCCCAACCGTGCTCCCTTCTTTCTTTCGCCATGGAACTCGCCTCAGCCCAAGTATTTTACATCCATATAGGGTTAGGGTTAGGGTTACACCTAGGGTTAGCGTCAGAAAACCACAATGCCCAGAACTCCAGCGACACTGACAATGCGAAAAGCATGCCTAGTTGAGCGCAACAGTGCCCCAACTTTGCTCCCGTCTTTTCTTTCCCTATGGAACTCGCATCAGCCCAAGTGTTCCAGCTCTGTCTAGGCTTAGGGTTAGTGTTACGTCTAGGGTTACCATTCAGAAAAGCAAAAAGCCCAGAGCTCCAGGGACACTGACAAAGCAAATGGCATCCCACGAGTAGTACAAAAATGGCCCAACTTTGTTGCCACCTTTCTTTCGGCTCAGAACTCACCTCAGCCCAATGCAGTATTCCAGCTCCCCCGAGGCGTAGGCTCATGCTTATGCCTAGGGTTATGGTTATGCCTAGGGCTCGCGTTCAGAAAACCACAAGCCCAGAGCTCCAGGGACACTGGCAATGCGAAAAGCATGCCTAGAGGAGTGCAAAAATGCACCTACCTTGCTCCCTGCTTTTCTTTCGCTATGGAACGCGCCTCAGACCATGAGTTCCAGCTCCGCCTAGGGTTAGGGTTAGGGTTATGCCTAGGGTTAGCGTTCAGAAAACCACCAAGCCCAGAGCTCCAGGGACACTGGCAATGCGAAAAGCATGCCTAGAGGAGCGCAACAATGCACCAACATTGCTCCCTGCTTTTCTTTCGCTATGGAACTCGCCTCAGCCCATGTATTCCACGTCCATATCGGGTTAGGTGTCGCTGCCCTGGAAGGGGGTCGGCCTCAATGGGCAATCGTCCCAGAAGAGGCGACAGTGACCTTCCCGCAGGCACGCCCAATTGTGTCGGTTCTTGGCGGCCACGTGGCAGGGCAGCACTGGCTCTGAGGCAGCTGGTGTGCACAGTAGGAGGTGGCCCAGATGTTAAAGTCCCACAGGTGTCCCCAGAGATAAAAGAGGCAAGGGATAGGAACCACTTTGTGAGCCTTCCAAGAGTTTATTCACTCTGAAAGGAGGGCAAGAACGGCCACTGAGGGAAGGGTGCTAGTGCCTTTTAAACAGGGGTGGCACCGGATAAGCGTCCAATGGGTGAACAGATAAGGGGAGGATCCCCAACACGTATGATCAATAACAAGGGTACAGAGGAGGGAACAACAAGGCAAACCAATGAATAATCAACTTAACAGAACTTTCCAGAGAGATGGGGGGTCTTTAGACCTGGGTCTCGCCACGGACAGCCCCTCACTCTCTGATTTGTCCGCCCCATTGAATAGGCATGACGCCAGGGATAGGGGGTGGACCCCGAGTGGCCCAGTGAGCCCCAACAGTTAGGGTTACGCCTAGGGTTAGCCGTCAGAAAACCACAACGTCCAGATCCCAAGGGACACTAACAATGTGAAAAGCATGCCTAGAGGAGCGCAACAATGCACCAACCTTGCTCCCTCCTTTTCTTTCCCTATGGAACTCGCCTCAGCGCATGTGTTCCAGTGCCAGCTAGGCTTAGGGTTAGGGTTACGCCTAGGGTTAGCGTTCAGAAGACCACAAAGCCCAGAGCTCCAGGGACACTGACAACGCGCAAGGCATGCCTGGAGGAGCGCAACAATGCCCCAACCGTGCTCCCTTCTTTCTTTCGCCATGGAACTCGCCTCAGCCCGAGTATTTTACATCCATATGGGTTAGGGTTAGGGTTACACCTAGGGTTAGCGTTCAGAAACCAACAATGCCCAGAACTCCAGGGACACTGACAATGCGAAAAGCATGCCTAGTGAGCGCAACAGTGCACCAACTTTGCTCCCGTCTTTTCTTTCACTATGGAACTCGCATCTTGCCCAAGTATTCCAGCTCTGTCTAGGCTTAGGGTTAGTGTTACGTCTAGGGTTACCATTCAGAAGACCACAAAGCCAGAGCTCTTGGGACACTGACAAAGCAAATAGCATCCCACGAGTAGTAACAAAAATGGACCAACTTGTTGCCACCTTTTCTTTCGGCTCAGAACTCACCTCAGCCCAATGCAGTAATTCCAGCTCCCCCGAGGCGTGGGCTCATGCTTATGCCTAGGGTTATGGTTATGCCCTAGGGTTAGTGTTCAGAAAACACAAAGCCCAGAGCTCCAGGGACACTGGCAATGCGAAAGCATGCCTAGAGGAGTGCAAAAATGCACCTACCCTTGCTCCCTGCTTTTCTTTCGCTATGGAACGCGCCTCAGACCATGAGTTCCAGCTCGCCTAGGGTTAGGGTTAGGGTTACACCTAGGGTTAGTGTTCAGAAAACCACCAAGCCCAGAGCTCCAGGGACACTGGCAATGCGAAAGCATGCCTAGAGGAGCGCAACAGTGCACCAACCTTGCTCCCTCCTTCTGTTTCACTATGGAACTCGCCTCAGCCCATGTATTCCACGTCCATATCGGGTTAGGTGTCGCTGCCCTGGAAGGGGGTCGGCCTCAATGGGCAATCGTCCAGAAAGAGGCGACAGTGACCTTCCCGCAGGCACGCCCAATTGTGTCGGTTCTTGGCGGCCACGTGGCAGGGCAGCACTGGCTCTGAGGCAGCTGGTGTGCACAGTAGGAGGTGGCCCAGATGTTAAAGTCCCACAGGTGTCCCAGAGATAAAAGAGGCAAGGGATAGGACCACTTTGTGAGCCTTCCAAGAGTTTATTCACTCTGAAAGGAGGGCAAGAAATGGCCACTGAGGGAAGGGTGCTAGTGCCTTTTAAACAGGGGTGGCACCGGATAAGCGTCCAATGGTGAACAGATAAGGGGAGGATCCCCAACACGTATGATCAATAACAGGGGTACAGAGGAGGGAACAACAAGGGCAAACCAATGAATAATCAAACTTAACAGAACTTTCCAGAGAGATGGGGGGTCTTTAGACCTGGGTCTCGCCCACGGACAGCCCTCACTCTCTGATTTGTCCGCCCATTGAATAGGCATGACGCCAGGGATAGGGGTGGACCCCGAGTGGCCCAGTGGAGCCCCAACAGTTAGGGTTACGCCTAGGGTTAGCGTTCAGAAAACCAAACGTCCAGATCCCAAGGGACACTAACAATGTGAAAAGCATGCCTAGAGGAGCGCAACAATGCACCAACCTTGCTCCCTCCTTTTCTTTCCCTATGGAACTCGCCTCAGCGCATGTGTTCCAGTGCAGCTAGGCTTAGGGTTAGGGTTACGCCTAGGGTTATTCAGAAGACCACAAAGCCCAGAGCTCCAGGGACACTGACAACGCGCAAGGCATGCCTGGAGGAGCGCAACAATGCCCCAACCGTGCTCCCTTCTTTTCTTTCGCCATGGAACTCGCCTCAGCCCGAGTATTTTACATCCATATAGGGTTAGGGTTAGGGTTACACCTAGGGTTAGCGTTCAGAAAACCACAATGCCCAGAACTCCAGGGACACTGACAATGCGAAAAGCATGCCTAGTTGAGCGCAACAGTGCACCAACTTTGCTCCCGTCTTTTCTTTCACTATGGAACTCGCATCTGCCCAAGTATTCCAGCTCTGTCTAGGCTTAGGGTTAGTGTTACGTCTAGGGTTACCATTCAGAAGACCACAAAGCCCAGAGCTCTTGGGACACTGACAAAGCAAATAGCATCCCACGAGTAGTACAAAAATGGACCAACTTTGTTGCCACCTTTTCTTTCGGCTCAGAACTCACCTCAGCCCAATGCAGTATTCCAGCTCCCCCGAGGCGTGGGCTCATGCTTATGCCTAGGGTTATGGTTATGCCTAGGGTTAGTGTTCAGAAAACCACAAAGCCCAGAGCTCCAGGGACACTGGCAATGCGAAAAGCATGCCTAGAGGAGTGCAAAAATGCACCTACCTTGCTCCCTGCTTTTCTTTCGCTATGGAACGCGCCTCAGACCATGAGTTCCAGCTCCGCCTAGGGTTAGGGTTAGGGTTACACCTAGGGTTAGCGTTCAGAAAACCACAAAGCCCAGAGCTCCAGGGACACTGGCCATGCGAAAAGCATCCCTAGAAGAGCGCAACAATGCACCACCTTGCTCCCTGCTTTTCTTTCGCTATGGAACGCGCCTCAGACCATGAGTTCCAGCTCCGCCTAGGGTTAGGGTTAGGGTTACACCTAGGGTTAGTGTTCAGAAAACCACCAAGCCCAGAGCTCCAGGGACACTGGCAATGCGAAAAGCATGCCTAGAGGAGCGCAACAGTGCACCAACCTTGCTCCCTCCTTCTGTTTCACTATGGAACTCGCCTCAGCCCATGTATTCCACGTCCATATCGGGTTAGGTGTCGCTGCCCTGGAAGGGGGTCGGCCTCAATGGGCAATCGTCCCAGAAGAGGCGACAGTGACCTTCCCGCAGGCACGCCCAATTGTGTCGGTTCTTGGCGGCCACGTGGCAGGGCAGCACTGGCTCTGAGGCAGCTGGTGTGCACAGTAGGAGGTGGCCCAGATGTTAAAGTCCCACAGGTGTCCCAGAGATAAAAGAGGCAAGGGATAGGACCACTTTGTGAGCCTTCCAAGAGTTTATTCACTCTGAAAGGAGGGCAAGAAATGGCCACTGAGGGAAGGGTGCTAGTGCCTTTTAAACAGGGGTGGCACCGGATAAGCGTCCAATGGGTGAACAGATAAGGGGGGATCCCCAACACGTATGATCAATAACAGGGTACAGAGGAGGGAACAACAAGGCAAACCAATGAATAATCAAACTTAACAGAACTTTCCAGAGAGATGGGGGGTCTTTAGACCTGGGTCTCGCCCACGGACAGCCCCTCACTCTCTGATTTGTCCGCCCATTGAATAGGCATGACGCCAGGGATAGGGGGTGGACCCCGAGTGGCCCAGTGAGCCCCAACAGTTAGGGTTACGCCTAGGGTTAGCGTTCAGAAAACCACAACGTCCAGATCCCAAGGGACACTAACAATGTGAAAAGCATGCCTAGAGGAGCGCAACAATGCACCAACCTTGCTCCCTCCTTTTCTTTCCCTATGGAACTCGCCTCAGCGCATGTGTTCCAGTGCCAGCTAGGCTTAGGGTTAGGGTTACGCCTAGGGTTAGCGTTCAGAAGACCACAAAGCCCAGAGCTCCAGGGACACTGACAACGCGCAAGGCATGCCTGGAGGAGCGCAACAATGCCCCAACCGTGCTCCCTTCTTTTCTTTCGCCATGGAACTCGCCTCAGCCCAAGTATTTTACATCCATATAGGGTTAGGGTTAGGGTTACACCTAGGGTTACCATTCAGAAGACCACAAAGCCCAGAGCTCCAGGGACACTGACAGCGCAAGCATGCCTGGAGGAGCGCAACAATGCACCAACCTTGCTCCCTGCTTTTCTTTCCCTATGGAACGCGCCTCAGCCCATTTGTTCCAGCTGCGCCTAGGGTTAGGGTTAGGGTTATGCCTAGGGTTAGCGTTCAGAAGACCACAAAGCCCAGAGCTCCAGGGACACTGACAACGCGCAAGGCATGCCTGAGGAGCGCAACAATGCCCCAACCGTGCTCCCTTCTTTTCTTTCGCCATGGAACTCGCCTCAGCCCAAGTATTTTACATCCATATAGGGTTAGGGTTAGGGTTACACCTAGGGTTAGCGTTCAGAAAACCACAATGCCCAGAACTCCAGGGACACTGACAATGCGAAAAGCATGCCTAGTTGAGCGCAACAGTGCCCCAACTTTGCTCCCGTCTTTTCTTTCCCTATGGAACTCGCATCAGCCCAAGTGTTCCAGCTCTGTCTAGGCTTAGGGTTAGTGTTACGTCTAGGGTTACCATTCAGAAAAGCAAAAAGCCCAGAGCTCCAGGGACACTGACAAAGCAAATGGCATCCCACGAGTAGTACAAAAATGGCCCAACTTTGTTGCCACCTTTTCTTTCGGCTCAGAACTCACCTCAGCCCAATGCAGTATTCCAGCTCCCCCGAGGCGTAGGCTCATGCTTATGCCTAGGGTTATGGTTATGCCTAGGGCTCGCGTTCAGAAAACCACAAAGCCCAGAGCTCCAGGGACACTGGCAATGCGAAAAGCATGCCTAGAGGAGTGCAAAATGCACCTACCTTGCTCCCTGCTTTTTCTTTCGCTATGGAACGCGCCTCAGACCATGAGTTCCAGCTCCGCCTAGGGTTAGGGTTAGGGTTACGCCTAGGGTTAGTGTTCAGAAAACCACCAAGCCCAGAGCTCCAGGGACACTGGCAATGCGAAAAGCATGCCTAGAGGAGCGCAACAATGCACCAACATTGCTCCCTGCTTTTCTTTCGCTATGGAACTCGCCTCAGCCCATGTATTCCACGTCCATATCGGGTTAGGTGTCGCTGCCCTGGAAGGGGGTCGGCCTCAATGGGCAATCGTCCCAGAAGAGGCGACAGTGACCTTCCCGCAGGCACGCCCAATTGTGTCGGTTCTTGGCGGCCACGTGGCAGGGCAGCACTGGCTCTGAGGCAGCTGGTGTGCACAGTAGGAGGTGTCCCAGAGATAAAAGAGGCAAGGGATAGGACCACTTTGTGAGCCTTCCAAGAGTTTATTCACTCTGAAAGGAGGGCAAGAAACGGCCACTGAGGAAGGGTGCTAGTGCCTTTTAAACAGGGGTGGCACCGGATAAGCGTCCAATGGGTGAACAGATAAGGGGAGGATCCCCAACACGTATGATCAATAACAGGGTACAGAGGAGGGAACAACAAGGCAAACCAATGAATAATCAAACTTAACAGAACTTTCCAGAGAGATGGGGGGTCTTTAGACCTGGGTCTCGCCCACGGACAGCCCCTCACTCTCTGATTTGTCCGCCCATTGAATAGGCATGACGCCAGGGATAGGGGGTGGACCCGAGTGGCCCAGTGAGCCCCAACAGTTAGGGTTACGCCTAGGGTTAGCGTTCAGAAAACCACAACGTCCAGATCCCAAGGGACACTAACAATGTGAAAAAGCATGCCTAGAGGAGCGCAACAATGCACCAACCTTGCTCCCTCCTTTTCTTTCCCTATGGAACTCGCCTCAGCGCATGTGTTCCAGTGCCAGCTAGGCTTAGGGTTAGGGTTACGCCTAGGGTTAGCGTTCAGAAGACCACAAAGCCCAGAGCTCCAGGGACACTGACAACGCGCAAGGCATGCCTGGAGGAGCGCAACAATGCCCCAACCGTGCTCCCTTCTTTTCTTTCGCCATGGAACTCGCCTCAGCCCAGTATTTTACATCCATATAGGGTTAGGGTTAGGGTTACACCTAGGGTTAGCGTTCAGAAACCACAAAGCCCAGCAGAACTCCAGGACACTGACAATGCGAAGCATGCCTAGTTGAGCGCAACAGTGCACCAACTTTGCTCCCGTCTTTTCTTTCACTATGGAACTCGCATCTGCCCAAGTATTCCAGCTCTGTCTAGGCTTAGGGTTAGTGTTACGTCTAGGGTTACCATTCAGAAGACCACAAAGCCCAGAGCTCTTGGGACACTGACAAAGCAATAGCATCCCACGAGTAGTACACAAAATGGCCCAACTTTGTTGCCACCTTTTTTTCGGCTCAGAACTCACCTCAGCCCAATGCAGTATTCCAGCTCCCCCGAGGCGTGGGCTCATGCTTATGCCTAGGGTTATGGTTATGCCTAGGGTTAGTGTTCAGAAAACCACAAAGCCCAGAGCTCCAGGGACACTGGCAATGCGAAAAGCATGCCTAGAGGAGTGCAAAAATGCACCTACCTTGCTCCCTGCTTTTCTTTCGCTATGGAACGCGCCTCAGACCATGAGTTCCAGCTCCGCCTAGGGTTAGGGTTAGGGTTACACCTAGGGTTTAGCGTTCAGAAAACCACAAAGCCCAGAGCTCCAGGGACACTGGCCATGCGAAAAGCATCCCTAGAAGAGCGCAACAATGCACTACCTTGCTCCCTGCTTTTCTTTCGCTATGGAACGCGCCTCAGACCATGAGTTCCAGCTCCGCCTAGGGTTAGGGTTAGGGTTACACCTAGGGTTAGTGTTCAGAAAACCACCAAGCCCAGAGCTCCAGGGACACTGGCAATGCGAAAAGCATGCTAGAGGACGCAAACAGTGCACCAACCTTGCTCCCTCCTTCTGTTTCACTATGGAACTCGCCTCAGCCCATGTATTCCACGTCCATATCGGGTTAGGTGTCGCTGCCCTGGAAGGGGGTCGGCCTCAATGGGAATCGTCCCAGAAGAGGCGACAGTGACCTTCCCGCAGGCACGCCCAATTGTGTCGGTCTTGTCCACGTGGCAGGGCAGCACTGGCTCTGAGGCAGCTGGTGTGCACAGTAGGAGGTGGCCCAGATGTTAAAGTCCCCAGGTGTCCCCAGAGATAAAAGAGGCAAGGGATAGGACCACTTTGTGAGCCTTCCAAGAGTT
>JACSVZ010000006.1:32023323-32044847 GCA_014706295.1 Lycocorax pyrrhopterus obiensis
ATCCTCCCATTCTCCACCCCACTCAGGATTTTCCACCTCTGGGACAGGTGTCTCTCAGTCACCCCTGAGCTCTTATTCTAGACAGGCTGCAAACCATATAGAGAAAGACTACCAGATTAAATACCAGGAGGGTGGTCTCTTTAACATCCAGGGAATGAACCTTCTTAAAAGATAATGTATCATATTTAAAGGGGAGGGAGATGAAAGGCTGGGAACCGCATCTCCTCCTCTTCTAACAAACTGAGTGCAATTACCAATGAACTCTCCAGAAAGCTAGGACTATTGGTTAATATGATACACACTTTGAACAACTGCCTGTACCTCTGTTAACTTCTTAAAATTTATCACGAGCAAAGCAAAATAGAATCCGGATTTGTGCCCCTGCTCTGTAAAAGTGTTTTATCAGCACAGGATCAGACCAAGTTGTGGATAGGCAAACAGGCTTGGGACCAAAAAAACGTGAGTATATCAGCCAGAGAGACATTATGAACTCAACCAACATTGTAACTACTTTACCCCTACACAAAGTAGTTAAATTCAAACAAGATGTAATTAGTACAGTTTTTTTTTTTCACTTTCCTTCGAATCCTGCCGACTACGCCAATTTGTATTTGTGCGGTTTGGCCAAAACCTAGCAATATATCCTCTGAGAGGAAACCGTTACAACCACCCTTCCCCCCCACAGGGTTCGGGAAAAGAAAATATTTTCCTCGAAGGAAAGTGAATGAGATAAGAACTATTTATTTAAAAACACACGGAAAAGGATAATAATGCTAAATAATGAATGAAATCTCTCGCTATAGGGAGAAACCTGGGAAGATTTCAGAGTCTTCTGTAGGTGTGGTCTCTCTCCTCCTCGGAGCTGGTCGGCGAGGGCCCAACCCCGGGCCGGGGAAAAATTCTCCCGATGTGTTCTGATGTGTTGAACAGTCCAGAAAGAAGAAGGGAAAAAACACCAAAGTCCAGGAAACAAATTCAGCTTTCCGTCTCACGCAGGAAAAGAAGGGAAAAAAAACCGAAACCGCTGCTGAAGCAAGCAAGGGTGCTCCGTTCCTGCTCCTGCAGCCAGAGAACGCAGAGGAGTGTAATCTCCTGTCCTTGAGAACTGTTTGAAAAGTTCATTTGGTTTTTTTTTTTTTCCAAGCTCAGTTAAAGGCACAGAAAGGCACAAATTACTTTTTGGGCATAGAGCATGATAGGGGATACACATGATAGAGTCACCCAAGACACTATTTACCGGTATTTTTCACATATGGCAAGTATGACAATAGAGTGTGCAGGGAGAGCAAATTCATTATAAAAATCCAAGATATGTTTGCAAACATTTTGCCCTGTATATTTACATACCTTCATTATAAGTAAGAGAATTACCAGCTACTGGTTTAATTTGGACATCTTCCAGGTACTACTTATCCTCACAGAACTATTTAACCACAGTGAGAATGTCTCTTAACATGAATATGATTATCTCCATTTTAGTCAGAATTCAGAAAGTTAGAAGCAAAGAAACAGGAGCTATATTTTGTAAAAAACTCTGCATATGAATGCAACATATAATATTCATTTATCCAATAAAAATCTTGCGTTCATTCACCTCTCAACAACAATTTGCAGATCTTCTGGGTAAGATAAAGGCAAAGATAACAAACATTTCTTATCCAGCCTGCTTCCAGTGAGATAATGAGACCAATACCATATTATAAAATATTCCATTTCAGATATTCCAGTAGTACCTATGAGTTTTTATTATAGATCAAAACACTATGCTAGGTGCTGTCCTGAAAAGATGTACTGGGTTTACATGGTAAAATTTTGATGGCAGGGAGCTGCAGGATGGTTTGTGGTAGGAGAAATCAGGAGCTGCCCCCAAGTCTGATAGAGCCAGTTCCAGACAGACCTTCTGCTGGCCAAAGCTGAGCCCATTAGTGACATTGGTGGCACTCTGCAATGATGTATTAAGAAGGGACCCACAGTGGAGCAGGAGAAGAGCATGGGGAAGAAAGTGTGGTATGGACAAATTTTTGCGACCTGACTGCAACCCTCACTCCCCATCCCCCACACTGCTTGGGAGGGGATGGAGAAGAGTTGGGAGTGAAATTGAGCCTGGAAAGGAGGAGATATAGGGGGGAAGGTTTTTTAGTTTGTTTTTATTTCTCCATATCCTACACTGTTGTTAATTGACAATAAATAAAACTAATTCCTTAAGCAAGTCTGTTTTGCCATGGTGGTATAAGTGATCTCTCTCTCCTAATCTAATACCTGAGCCTTTTGTCATATTTTCTCTCCATGTTCTTCAGGAAGGGGACTGACAAATGGGCTTGATGAGCACCTGGCAGTCATTAACCTATCTATATGTTGTATTGCAATAGCACAGCTTGTACCAGTGTTTAGTTAATAATAAACTTGTTTAATTCTAATGTTCCCTGCTCAGTACTGAAGCTGTGATGAGACCTTTGCTCTTATGATCTGATGTCTGGGAAAAACCAGCTTTAATAAGCTACACAATAATATTTTTATTAGCATCTTTCACACTTCACAGTGGTTTTAATTAATTGAAAATTCTCATAATTATCTATATGTTATATATATCTATTACTTAATATTACATTATCTATAATCAAAATGAGATTTTTATTTGTGAATATAGTACTAATTATTATTTTTATTTTCTTTATTCCAATTCAATGTGAAATACATTTTTTAAAATTTTTTGTTGGTTAAATTTGATTTTTTGGTCTCTCTCGGAGCCAAGCTCATGTCTTGGGTTCCACCCAAACTATAAAAACCTTATGAATACTGAATACATAATACCAGTACTGAAAGGAATTTAAATTTGTTGAAAATTTTCTGACAAGATCTTTTCCAACAAATTCATCCAGTCTCAAATTTTTCATGTGAGCATTTTTCCCAAGATATTCAGTCCGTCGAAGAACTCCTTGGCAAATGATTCTTGAATGGCCAATACTTAGATAGCTCAGTCCTGTTGCTGCCATCTGCAGAACAAATCATTGGTTTTACACATCTGAGGAAAACTGACCTATAAAAATATTCTGGTTCTTGTGATCTCCATTTTCTGAAGAGTATGAAAGCCATGACCTATGGGTCATGGGGAGAAAATTTCTCAGAGAGCAGGGATCCCACTCCATTAATAACACAATGAATATTGAAAACAGAGATTCTGACATAGCCTACATGCCCATACTCTTGCCCCAAGGAATAGCAAAACTTTGTGCTTTCAATGGCTAAAACCTGCTACAAACTCTGCTGCTAAGCAACAAAATGTCTTCTTTGCAACACTAGCCTTCATCCTGCATCTAGACTCCTCCCTTATTTGAAATGGTGACTTAGTTTTCAGTATTATCAGTTGTAATTATCATGTGTTAGATATAATACATGTAAAAGAAATAACAGCAGAATCTGTACTTGTAGTGAAAGCACTAACCATATGAGTTCCAATCAAAACGCTGTGCTTGGTCATCTTTGTGGCCCTTAGTTGAAATCTCTCCAGTATCTCTGTATCTCTTGTACTGGAAAGTCAAGAACTAGACCCAGCACTCCAGACGTGTCTTGCTGAGCAGAAAGGGAGGATCACTTTCCTTGACCTACTGGCACACTCTTAATGCAGCCAGGAATAACCCTAGCCTTCGTCTTCCAAGGGAGCACTGTTGGCTGATGCTCAGCTTGGTGTCTGCTGGGATCCCCTCTTTTGTATGAGGCACGAGTTTAATTTCTGGTGTTCAGATTATTGCATATGATAAATATTCTGTTTTCACAGCAACAATAACAAAAGATCACATAGCTAAACAATACATAAAAAAAAGGTCAAAATTAAAAGTTGGAGTTCAGAGCTATTCGATTTCAATGTCTCCGAACATCCCGCATCTAGAATTTCAGGGAGCAAACTGAATACAGATCTTTTTCATGACACGACCTAAAAGGTTTGGATAACAAGATGTGGAGTAGAGTGGTATTAGATTCTGGGGTAATTCTGAGAGTGAGAAGAATATCTGTTGAAAGATCAGCTAAAATGATGAAGCAGTTAATGGGTTCAGGAGAATATACGAGAAGTAAGAAACAGAAGGATAAAGTAATGCAAAAGTATGAATGTGACACAGCAGCAGAGAATACAGCAATAGATGTGGAATCCGAGTCAGAGGTGGCAAAGAAAGATGTATGAGGAAAAAACAAGGATTACAGGAGAGTGAATGGATACCTTTGTGCTTGTATTATCTCCTTCTGTCCAGCCATGTCTGTCTGTATATGACATTTTATGAAATTGCATTATTTACTTTCCTTTTCCCTATTGGCTACCCTCCAGCTATTGCTGCTCCCTCTTCTATTCTGACTCTAGCTTCTGAATATTTTAAGTTACAAATTTCTGTGATCTGTCTTCACCTAGAGAAGAAGTTTTTGGGAAGAGACATTAACAAAAGTTCACAACTCTTCTGTCTCTAAAGCGAACAACACGTTTTCTTTTTTCACTGTAAAAAAATGAAGTAAAATTCTGCAAGCAGTTTATGAACAGCTCTAGAAATAAAACAGCTGCGGTTAGGAAATTAAATTTGGTTTTGAAGTAGAAAGCATTTGTGGATTCTGCTGAAAACTGACTTTGATTCAACACAGTACACTGTGCTTGTCCATTTCATTTTGCATGATATTTTTCTATCAAATTGCAACACGTTACCCCAAAAAAAAAAGGATATGAAGCAAATTTATAGCCTGATATGAAATTTAGGATAATAAAAAAAAATACTATGCAAGATTTAAACATCCCTGCAAATACTGTAGTTCATAAATGCCATCATAAACTACCCCAGTCTTAGCTCCTGACAGGTATAAAAGTATCTGCTGGTTAAACTGCAATTAGTGATTAATGCAACACATATGCTGAGATGTACTTTTTGAGAAATAGAATGAAATAAACAGTTATAATCATTACAGAATACACATTTTCTACAGCATATATTGCTATAAAATATTTCTAATTATTATTATTAAATGTTTTTCTATGTCAGCTACATTGCACTGAAAACAGGTTATAAAGCAGGACACTCATCTTCATGAAAATAACTGCAAAATATTCTATCCTATCTTCACTTCACTTGTAGAGACTAAGAAATCATTATTGCAAGAAGATAAAAAATACTTGCCATGTGAAGAGCACAGAAATGTCTGTCGTAATAGTTACTGTTTAATTAGATATTTTAAGTACTGTAACTGTAGCTGAAATCAACTGATGAAATCATTTAATAGTGTACAGTATGCAGCTCACTCAGGGATGGAAGCACTTTTAAATTGTCCAGGACTTCTTAAAATGCCTAAAATCAAGGTAAGAGGAAGAACAAGCTAAAAACTCCGTCAGTGCATTAAACCTCCATTGGATTGCATTCCAGTGGATATACATTAAAAACCAAAAATTCTAACAGCTTTTTAAGCCATTGGTGTATTAAAGGCATGATTACTTCATACCACTGAAAAAGACAGGCTAAGAACATAGGTCACACACTGCTGTTTGAATATTAAGCTGTAGTTCGTTCACACGGTAGATGCCATCAGAAGAGTATTTGGCCATGAGAAGACATACAGTCATGATGAGTTCTCTGCAGCAAATCGACTTCCATGCATTATTTCTTTACGAGTAGCCTAGAATGCAGATCCTTCTCTTATTAAAGAAGTGGCAACTGAGACTCTTAACTTTTCAGTTTTGATTTTCACTCTTGTCCCAGGCATGTCTTTAAACATCTTAGTTTTCCATGCATCAAGCTGTTGTGTGCAGCTAGGGTAGTTCTTTCAATGGCCTCTTCTATTCAAAGTTTAAGCAAAGTCAGTTGGTCACTAATTCAATAGCTGAATAAATAACATGATTTATTTATCACTTAGAAAACATGCATTCCTATTTCTTGCCAAAATAAACCAAGCTGATATCTTTCATTGAAATATTGGGCATTGGGTTTGTTTGTTTGCTTGGTTGCTTTTTTTTTTTTTTTTGCTGTGTGGTTTGTTCTGTTGGGGTTTTTATAGAGCTCAAAGTCTCTTTCAAAATATACAGAAATATGTATCAGGCATCACAAAGTTACTTACAAATCCTACAGAAGACTGAAACCTTTTTTCCTCTTCTATTTTTCTTCAGATAAATTGTCCTAAAATGACTTTAAGTCTATAACCATGTAGCACCTAGCCAGCATTAGTACTTCTCTTTCTAAATATGAATAAATTTAGTCTTCATTAAATAAATACAAGTTTTCTTAGTGTTCAATTACTAGTAGTTATTACTAGATAGACCAAGATGACTTGGCATGTGGGAGGAAAAATAAATGTTTTCTGGAGCTGGAAAAATAATTGAACTTTTCCAAAAGAAAAAGAAAATTATCTTTTTAAAAATCGGCTTTTCCTAAAGGATCAGTGAATTTCTTAGTGACATACAAAGTCAACTGTACTGACTTTTTGAATTCTTGGTAATGAGTCTTTGTAGAAATTAGTGTGTAAATGCATATACTCTGATAGGAACAATATTGTCCTCTTCTAGCAGTTCTCCTATGCTACATAAACAACATTTGAAGTCTCTCATTAAAAGAGAATCTGGGAATGAGCACTGGAAATTGCTTCACAGTTAATTAGATAAATATGACTTCAAGATCTGGACAGCTCAATAATAGTTCTAAAAAGAGATTAGATCCAGAAATTACTCTGGTTTTCTATGGTTTACCATCTCACACTGAAACACTAAGATTAAATTATTGGTCAATGACTAACAAAATTACTGTCCCAAATGCTAAAATCACTGGGTTTTGAGAGGATTGTAAGTTGGTTTATTATGTTGTAGTAGCGAGTAAACAACATGACATTTATAGTTTGTTAATTATGCATTTAGGAAAGAATCAGAGAAATGTAAGAACAATTAGATTTTGTTCATTATTTTCCAGGTAACGAGAACAAAAGCAAAGCAAAAATAGTAACAATAGAAGTGCATTTAAAAAACACCCATATTTTTATATGGTATTATATTTTAAATACTTTATTTCATTAATTCAACAGACATTCACATAACTAGAAAGGCAAAAGCAAATGGAAAATGGAAATAATAGACCTGAGTCTAAAAGGTTAGTAACATCTCAGTCTCCTGATTCAAAGTGAAAATAATTACATGCAAGGACACAAAATATTAGTCTGAGTAAATTAATTCAATACAATTGCAAAAAACACAAGTAGAATATGATATGACTTTTATATGATTTAATTTTTTTGCTTACATGCTTCTGGCAGTTAGTATTAGTTGTGTTCAAAAATGCAAGTGTCCTCTATGTTACTATCACACAAAGAGGTACTTCTGCATGTCATGAACATAAATCTTATTAAGTTCTTGATACATGTCCCAACAAGAATTTGAACCTATCATTTCTTCTTTGCCTATCTTCAGGTGTACCTATTTACAACATTATTTCCTTTTTTCTAATGTCTCATTTTCCTTAAAATCAAGGAAATTCCAATAAATATACCAATGGATTTATATTAATCATTGATATTCGAAAAGCTGCCAACTTTTCTTCTCAGTCTATTCACATTTGCAAATATGTTCCTCTGTAGGTTTATATGAAATATTCAATTAATTTTTTCTTGTTCGTACATGGCATGAATAATTGCCATTACTTATTTCTTTTTATATCACCAATGATATGTGGCTTGTACCATCTTTACACCTATTATAATTCTAAATTTTACAGTAATACTCCAGATAATCTCTATACACATGATATCATTCTAAAATGAATTTCTTATTTTTCCCGTACAAACTTACCTATTTGGGTTAGTTATAGGCTTTCAGGCTTTACTGCTGTTTTATGATCAGGGTAATGCTATGTTTTTGCAGTGGCATGTTAGTTTCATACAAATCACACTGTATTTTGTCTAGAGTGCAAACTTTGTAAAACAACAAACTATGAAGAAAATAGAAGAATAAAGTATGAGTGATCTATGAATACAGGCAAATAAGGAACTGTCAATCATGTCATCATCAAGTGGTTAACTAGCATCTAAAGACGTAGTCCTAACTAATTCCAGTTATCTGTCAGAAGATACAGAAATACAAATCCATACTGAGAAGACAGCTAAAATGCAAACACAAACAAAATAAGACCGAAGAATAAAGTCAGCAGAAGAAATAAAATGCCAGAGTGATTTGTAAAGAAGCATCATGGAATAACTTTAAATATTTAACAATAAGAGTCAATAATCCTCTCAGAGAAAGTTTCTGCATAAACAGTTTTGAGATTGTCAAATATTATAGTGACAACCTTAGACCTTTCAAGAGGAAAAAAAGTGACAATTCAAAATTAAGATGTAGACAAACTAGAAAGCTGCTGAAAGCCTTGAGAGATGAAGAAGTGATTTCTTTGGTATTAATTTCCTCCCACTTCCTAAATAATGATTTAAATTAAATAAAATGAGCAAACAGGCAAATTTTAATTTCTGAATTGAAATGAATGGTCTATGATGCTTCAGGTTCATCATCAAAATAATAAAATTTTTAAAAGTGTAAATCTTGTCATATAAGAAGTTTTATTTTAAAGCTGCACTAAGTATAGAAACTGCATATAGACCACTGGTAAATGTGCACAGAAACAATCACAGTAGCCAGCAGAAAACACATGGATTTGTTGTTAACTTACAGTTTACCTGCCAGCATATAAATACACCAACTCTCTCAAGAACTGTGAGGAGACCTTACTATATCATCTTAGTTCATTCTTTGTGTCTTTACTATTAAACTAAAAAGGTCAGGTTTATTTTCTCAGTGCTTACTGTTACTCTCCTTTAAAAGATGGTTCATGTCTACGTGTACATAGAAGACAGTCATGGGACACCTATAACTCTATATAGTGATCCTATAATAATATTATTACTTGAATATTATTCAAGAAATGATAATATTATTTCTTGAATATTTTACTAATTCCAAAAAGAATGAATTTTACCTAGTAGTTCAAGTTCCCATTTTCGTTGTTTAATTACTTAGGAAAGTAATGTAAATCTGGGTCTCTGATATCCCAGAGAAGAGTCCTAATTGAAGGTCTTCAGGCTATAAGGCAGCTGTTCCCAGTGATTTGCTTTGTTATGGTTTAAGCTGATGTGCAAATTCCATTAGTAACTTCTGTTTTTATTAGAAAGTTTTCCTCAAATAAATAATCCGGGGTTTATTTAACCATTTAATTAAGGCCACTTGTCATCATGTTTCCTTTTTAACTCAGTAATGTGTCTTTTCTTTTTATTCTTTCCAAGGAATATGCTTCAGCAGTTTATCTGAGAAGGTATGAAAAATTTGTATCCAGATGGACCTTCACTCTGACTGGACCTGACTTTTATATCTTTTCATGATTGCCCACAAGATGATAAAGGTTAGGAAAAATAGTAATTTCTTCATTTTACTACGATTGTGACTCTTGCTCTCCACTTTTGCAGATTGTATAAACTGGTGTACCTCCCTTTCCTGAGCATGAGAAATAGTAGGTTCAGTTGAAGAAATTACCCATGAATTTTATAGGTGTAATTTTTGCTCAGGAAAGCCTAGAGCAAGCTGTATGGAAGTCTTGATACACACTCCAAAAAACAAAAAAACAACCAACAATAACCCCCCCCCCAAAACAATCCCACATGAAAAAAACATACCCAACCCAAATAAAGCAGAGTCCTCCAAGAGAGAGCACCTAATAAAGCAGCTCTTCCTCTGCTTTGCAAATTTTTACTATGGCAGGTCTCAAACTAGCTGTGTCAGAAAAGTTTGTATCCTATAAAATGCCAGATAATCCTGAATACTGTATGATTGTGTCTGTTTTAGCAAATGTTGCAATTAGAAATGATGCAACTCTGAGCAGATCAATAAAGAAAAAGGTGCTGCTGAGAATCTTAGAGATGGATCTTAGAGATGGATGGCACCTCAGCTTTTTCTTGGGGTCTTTTGAGGGTGTTTTGTTTTAAATTATTTTTTCTTAAATCTTTTCTCTCTCTGCTGAGGTCCCATGGTTTGAATGCCCATTTGTTGCTAGACTGCATTTGGTGTGCTCTGGGAGCACATTTTCCACTTCAGTTTCATTCAAGACTAATACAGTTCATGCACTCAGGCTGTTAGGTTCTTAGCATCAAAGCACAGTGAGCCGATACAATTAGAAAGACTGTTTCAAAAACACATTTCTGATCCAAACTAAAATACTAATACAGAAAAACTCTGAGTTTTCTCAGTACCAGTTCAATTTTGCAGTTACTTTAACATCTGTTTTAAAACAGTCATAGCAAAATTCCTGAAAACTGTTATAAATGTGTGCATATACTTTGAATTTAATCTCAGTTGTCTGGATGCAAGTAGTTGTGAGGTACCAGGCATCCAACCTACTAAAATGCTTGAAGAAAGACATGACAAAACTAAAAATCTTTAATCTAAATACTGAATGTTTGGGGGGGGGGGGGGAGGGGGGGGAGGGGCGGAACAAAAGTGCTAGTGTCTAATCACAAATGTCTCAGCAACCAAGGTAAAATGTCTAACATAGCTGTCATGGTTTAACCCCAGTCAGAAACCAGACCACACAGCCACTCACTCACTGCCCCACCAGCAGGTTCAGGGAGAGAATCAGAAGGGTAAAAGGTGGGAAACTCCTGGGCTAAGATACAGACAGTTGAATAGGAAAAGCAAACATCATGTACACAAGCCAAGCAAAACGAGGAATTCATTCACCACTTCCATGGGCAGGAAGGTGTTCAGCCATCCCCAGTAGAGCAGGGCACCTTCATGCACAACAGTTCCTTGGGAAGACAAACGCCACCACTCCAAATGTCCCCTTCTTCCTCCTTCTTGCCCCCTTTATACACTGAGCATGACGTCACAGTCTGGAATATCCCTTTGGTCAGTTTGGGGTCACCTGTGCTGGCTGTGTCTCCTCCCAACCTCCCATGTACCCCCAACTTCCTTGCCAGCACAGCAGTACAAAAAGCAGAAAAGGCCTTGGCTCTGTGTGAGCCCTGCTCAGAAATGACAAAAACATCACTATATTATCAACCCTGTGTTCAGCATGAATCCAGAGCATAGCCAAATACCAGGCAGACACTGTGGAGAAAATTAACTGCCCCAGTCAAAACCGGCACACAAATCTTAACCTCGTAGTAGTGAGTTTGGAATAACTTGTTCTGCTAAAATAGGGGTAAGGAAGACTACTGAAAAACTTTTAAGTAGATAAATAGTTTTAACATCCAAAATTCTTAATTTCAAATTTCATTTTTAAATCATGAACAGTCGTATTGTATTTTAAATTTGTCCTGTACTAATGCAGATTTTATCTGCTGCCATTTTAATTTGACAGTATTCCATAAGCATTTTACCCCCATTTGCCCAATATTCCACTACTCTACACTAGATATCATTTATTTAGAAAACCATACCCTGAGGCAATACAGTACAAGAACCTTTCATGTTTAAACGACAGATATTGAAAGAACAAGACATGCTACAAAAATAATGCTAGTGAATAAGAGCTTCCATTACAAGAATACATTAAGCTGATGCATTACCAAATCTCTTTGATGTTCTGTATCATTTATCAACAACATTAAGAATATGAAAGTATTATTCAGAAGGATTGGTTTATTAAATCTGTTTAACATGTTTCACATAAAATATTAAAATTAAAAAAAATAATTATATCTTTAAATTTTTTTTGATATTTTATTATACCAGAGAAAATATACTTCTTCTAAGTTAGCCTGTTTGTCAGTGTTAATAGAATAAAGACTGGATTCCTAGCAGAAGAATATGTTTTTCCACAGCAGAATTAATAAAACCCAAATACATTTCAAGTATATGAAAAAGGGGATGACTTTGCAGGTGAGTATGAAATAATATATAACTAAGGAGTGAAGTATTTCAAGACAAGCAAACTGCAATTATTTGAAAGCATTGGTGATCTCAAGTCTTAATGGCATCTATCTCAGTGCTTCCTTTAATTAGTCTTTCATGGTAAAATTTTTCACAGTCTTGTACTCCTACAATAGCAGTAAATTACACATTGTCTCAGCAGCTGATTCTGTTTAATAAATTAATACAATTATTTCAAGAAAAGTTTCAAAATAAAGTAGGCATTATGTTACCTTTACATTTCACTGCAAAGCTTGGTCACATAATTGTAGATTATTGTTCTGGACCAGCGATCTTAAAAGATGAATCTTAGTGTTGATGCTAAAGATGAGCCAGTAATGGCACAGACACAGACAGGGGAAGGCAAAAACATCAGCCCCAGCTGCCTACAAGGATATAATAAGGAGTTACTCTGCAGAAGTCAATAGTAAACCACACATTTTGTGCCTTTTTACCTCCCAGACAGTTAAAGAGTGTTGTTTTTAGCAGCAACCCTGCCATTTCCACCATCCTCCCCTCAGCTGCATTGCTAGGACATCAAGCAAGACCCCAGTTGTGAAGCTTTTATGAACAGTGATACTCTTTTGGGCTGATAGTCTAGTGTACAAAAGCTGTTGCCATGAATAACAAATCTTCGAAACATTCTAAATTTATGACAGTATTTTCCAAATCTACTTTTTCTTATTTCAAAGTACTTTTTACTTGACTGAGATAAAAAGAAATTTATCATGGCAAAACTATCTACTCATTTAGGATCATTGTGCTTTTGTCTGATAAAGAGAAGCCAGGAGTAACATTTTCTGAACTACAGTCTCATGAAAGAACAAATAAAGCTAGCAACTTTGGAAATCCTAGGATGAATTTGTGTGAGAGATTCTGTGTATCTGTATGCAAAATGGCTCATGACTGAGTAGCTGGAAATGCTGGGGTGACAGTTGGCTATTTCAGCTGCTTATGTTATTAGAGAGACTGAAATGGATATCCACAAGAAATGGTATAGTATGATTTTTCATTTACAATTTAAATAAATGACTATTCTGCTTCTGCTTTAGTAAAAGGATTTTTTTCCACCAAAAAAAACCCTTTTCTAAGTCCTTCAGGGGCTTCCGATTTTTGTTTATTTGCTTTTAATTAATAGAATTCAAGTATAAGATGATTCTACACAGTCAGAAATCAAAAGAGATTTGATTGTAAATGCAGTCCTAACTTAGTAGTAGAAAAAGAATATTCTTCTTTTTTTAAGTCCTAATGTCATCCATAAAGAATTTAATAAACAAACAAAAAATTCCTCCAGGAATAAGAGATACTAAATTTATGTTCTCTGCAAACAATAGGATTCTCTCTGGTATAACAAGCACAAATGGGATGAAATGGAATATTGAAATAATAAACTTTGTTAGATAGTAGCGAAATACCCACAGGTATGATTTACTTACAGTTGCCTGTCAAAATACCATGGTATTTGAAACTAAAATATCAGTGTCCTCTGTTATGAAACCATATTGAAAAGAACCTTGGAGGTTTTCTGTGACTTTAATGATACGACCAAACTAAAAACAGCCTGTAGATGCACAAATGAAATTGTGCATGCTGTCAATTTTATGCGAGGTAATCAATACAGATGCTGAGCGGTTGAAAAAATGTGAGGAACTTACCTTTCTCCTAAATTGGAACCCAACATAGTGGAACTCGGTATGGCAACACTCCAAAAGTGATACCACCCATACTTCAGAGCAGACTGGGGTTTTTTCCCTTCTTCGTCACACACTTCAAAGTGACAAAGTTTTAACATTTTACTTGCCAATATTCATTGACCTTGCCACAGACATGACACCGTATTTAAAATTTTAAATGTCTTTTAAAATGTACAGCTCAGAAAGATTAAACTTACAGGAAGAAACCAATCATGGTTTTATTTCTAAAGAACTGAGGAAAAACCTTTCTGAAGGGTGTGGCTGCCTACCTGACACAAGAATTTGAAGGAGAAAATTGAATGAAGGAGAAGCTGCTCTTTAAGTCTCGCTCTCTCTCAAAAAAAAAAAAAAAAAAAAAGGTCTGTTTACAGAGAGTATGACAGCATCGTTATAGCAGAGCTCAGTCTTAGGGTGTCCTGAGCTCTTTACAGTCTGCCTACTCGGAGTAAACTCTAGCCAGACTTTGAGATGTTGCTAAATTTTTAATTTAATCCTAAAAATATAAACCTCAAAATTCTACAAGACATTTATATCTTTCACAAGATGCTCAGATCTTTCAACTAAATCTCACTTGATAAAAACTCTTAATAAACAGCTGTTCATAATTTACTGTGCTCTCAAGGCTGTTGACAAGTATCTTTGGTACAGTTTTTGAGATTTCAAACAAAAATCATGAGGTACTTAACAGAAACCATAATTCAAAAGCCAGAAAGTGGTGTCTACACAAACTCAGTGATATCCACTGCCTTAATTTTTTACCTGGAACCCCTGATTTCCTTAAGTTTTATAAAATATAACTCCCTTAACAGAAAATGGACTAAAAATTAAGACATATTGGTGCCAGGTATATTATTTTTACTAGGTACAACGAAACAGCTTCTTTTCTTGATTCCCTTACGAGAGAAGGACAGAGTAATTTCCATTTCTATTTCACAAATTCTTAGTGGAAAAGACAAAGCAGCTTTTAATCATTAAAACTCCTCCAAGTGACAAGTAATTCAATGCCTACCTTGGCAACTTCACTGGGGCCTCTTATTAATTTGAACTGCATGCTTTTTTTGGCAAAGGAAACATTACTACTGATTTCTACCATTTCTAACAAAGACCTCTTTTCATGGGCCCTAAATGTGGGAATTCGCTAGCACAATCTGGTATCAAGCACACAGTGTGCAAATGTACAATATGTGCAGCATTGGGGAATCTGTCTTGAGTGGCCTGGGTCGAAGGGACTTCAAAATAACCATCCAGTGTGTGCCAGCTCTCTCACACCGCAAGATAACTGCCTATTCATAAAACCTAAAAAGTATTTTATATCAGTGAGCCTCTTTCTACGTGATTTGTAGGAAAAATTGAGGCAATTAGGTGCACTTTTGGGTGTCTAAATTATGCCAACTATGCCTGCAAATAACTGTAAGTTGAAAAATGCAACATTCACCTAAAAAAAATAAAGAACACATATTTATGTTGCATGGCTTATATAGAGTACATGAATGAATCATGATTTCTACACAATAAGAAGGAAGAAATAACACAGACTACCACAGGCTGCAGAGGCATGTGGGCAGGAAAATTCATCATATAAGGTGTCTGAGAAAATCCAGGGGGAATTAATGATCTGCTCTATTCAAGAACATTTAAAAACAATGCCATCTGGCATTAAGTAGAATTCAGGCCAAGAGCTGGCAGCAAAATAGGTTTGACAACCTTGACATAAAAACTACTTACTCTCAGTGCCAATTATGGTCTCCTTGCCAGTTCAAAAGCATATCTTTCCAAGAATGGCATTTAGCCCCTACTGGCATCTGAAACAGCACACAATCTTTACACCAGAGATTAAAGTAAAAACACTTATGCAAAGCACCAAACAGAGATAACAGCATAATCTGGATAAACACACCAAATACTAAATCACTGTTCATTATGTTCAGAACTAATAAGAACTGACATCAAATAGTAAAAAAGAAAGAGTGTTCATTTGTCTAGCTGGGAGCTTTGAAATATAGTTTGCTTTACTTATTCTAATAATTTTGTAAGTCAAAGTGCTTTCAAAATTTTTAGAAAGGATCCTAGTTGGTCATTGCTTTCCCTACAGAATGGAACTTCCTCAGCTACCTATTTCTCACCAAGTGCATTTTCCTAGGCTAGTGACAAATAAATAAAACTGAGACAAGCTTCTTCCACAGCATTGTCTTCACTATTAAAAGCCAAAAATTAGCTCTATTCAGGTACTATTTAACTGATTTCAGATTGCTAAGAGGAAAAACATGATCTTATGTTACGTTATCACATCTCAAAGCTTCTATGTCTGTCCAAAACTGATAGACATGGCCTCTCTTCCTTTAAGTGCAAGAACTCTGTTTCAGTAACTGGCACTGAAGAATGGATGCAACATCTTAATCCAAAACTGAATTTAAGAAGAAATAATAGGATTTCTGGGAGATAGCTGTGATCACCTTCCACGTTAATCTAAAAAGAAACCCATTCTTATATTTTAAATTCTCAGATATAAGAACAACACAGGGCTAAAATTTTTAGAAGTACCATGACAATTCTCAAGCAATGGCTGTCCATCTCTAAGATGTATATATATACTATTGTATATATACCACCTCTAAGATGTATGTATATACTATTGTATAGGACTTACTTTTCTGATTGGTTTAAAACTACGCAGTGGGTTAACGAAGGTTATTTTATAAAGTGCACAGCATCAGTATATGCAAAATTTTATCATGTAACTTGCAGTAGCCACAGACATTCCCAAATGAAATCCTGATACTCTGTTATTTTGCTTTAATTGTTGCTAAAATTTATGCTAACTCCCTAGTGAGAAATCTAAAAATGTATGCTACATATTTGGAGGAAAAAACATTGCATCTGAATTTTAACTTGTATGGAATGTCTATGTCTGAAAGTAAACCATTTTCTTTAAATGGGTACAAGTTATCAATTGTTAATAAATATGAAAATCTAATCCTTTTAAGATTTGAGTATTTAAAAACAGTAACATATTGCCTATGTAACGTAACTTATTTCTCTGCTGTTTTCACATTCTCTTGTGCCGGAGCTCGCAGTCTTCTGATCCTTGGATTATAATCTCTCAGCGCAGAGCTCCAGCACACGCAGCACATGCAGCACATGCAGCACACGCAGCACACGCAGCACACGCAGCACACAGCAACCAGGAACCAGCAGCTCAGCAGCTCTTGACCTTTGGCTCCTCCCAGGGCTTGATTTATAGGGCTAATGCCCGCCCTGCAGCCACAGCTCTTTGTGGGAGGTTAATGAGCCAATAATTGGATCCTGATGTGTGGATCCTGGTCTAACTGGATCCTGGTGTGTGGATCCTGGTCTTGAGTGAGAGTTTGGCTAGTGCATACCAACAGGGTTTAAATACATTATGCAACATTCTCTGGTTCTAGACTTTTAGAACTGTACCATCATTAGCTCTTTCAGAACAGAAGGAGGAAAGTATAAGGGAATTGTGGTGTGGCTATGATTAACTAAATTGTCAAAGAGTAAAAATAAACATCTTCATCTACATGTATTGAAGTAAAAAGTTTCTCATATGTGTTTTGTAATTCAAAACACTAAAGGTAGTTGAGGCAAAAATACGCAAAGTTTTAAAGAGCAGCCAGAAATAAAAAAAAAAAATAGAAAATCTAAACTAACTTGTGACCTTTGATCTGACTTATAGACCTGAACTGAACTCCAGATATGACAGTAGCTTATTAAGATTTTACCTTAGGCACTTCAATACCCCTGAATCAGCAAACTAAGGATATCAAGCTATAAAAAGGACAAAAGACTAGCGTATGTTAAAATATATTTGAAAATGCATACGTGTATTTATTTATGTTCCATAGATGATATATTTAGCTAGATACCAGTGAATATTGCATTTCAGTCACTTTTCAAACACAGCATTAGAGAAGTCAATAACAGTGTGCAGTTAATGCTTCTATGCAAAATACTATGTTTCTTGTGATTTCATGTGGTATTAGAGAAAAGAGATGATTTAAAAAAAGGGAAATTGGTAAATAATGCTGAATTCAAACAAACACTCATTTGCCAAGTAGAAATTAAGAAAAAAATCTGCAAAGCATATAGAGTTGATGGAACTTAGTGGTATTTTGTGACTATATATTCATTTAGCCACATTTTTTCAGTATTTTGTATAAGCTCATAATGAATCTCACCCAGTTCCCATACAACTATAAAACTATATAATTTTATAAGAATTTGCCTTTAGTCAATGCCCTGCAAGTAAAATGCAAATGCCATTGACAACTTCCCAAAAAATTAGGGCTTTTGGTGTTTCTCAACAGAATTACCGTTAAAGCAAAAAAAACATTAAACTCAACCCTGCTTCACAACCTGCTTGAATAAAACCAAAACCAACTAATATGTAAAACTAAATATGGCCATGTAAATGTTACTGATGCTTAGAAATTTCATGGTTCTGTTCTAACTTTATGGATTGGAGACTCCAACCAGGTCATCTACACGCCAAAATCATAGAAAGCCTTTGATGCATTGCATCCCCTCCCAAAGAAGAACCATGAAACTAGAAGTATTTCCATCAGATTAATTGCCCTAAAGAAAGTATACGATGTGAAAATCTACTAAGAAAGTATGTCTGACTTAGTAACACTTTTTTCATAGTAAAATTTGCAAGCATAAATATACTTATTTATATGAAGATTCAATTTGTGTAAAAAACACTCTACAGTGATTGGCATTTTTGTGTACATATGTAAATAAGATGTAAAGTAATAACTGCTACAAAACAGCAAATATGTTAGATCAATGTAATGGATCATTTATGAGTAGCTCCTTCTAACTCTATTAGAATATCAGAATAAAATCCAATTAGTATTTTGGAATAATTGAAAAAAGTGTGTAAACATGTAAAAGTGCTAAGATTTTTAGTTGCTATAATTCCCAAACCCTTGTTTTATTCCAAATGTGGCATTGGGAGTAACATTTATGAAAAACAAGAACTGCCTAGTCCTGTGATGATCATGATGAACATACATATATACTGTGAAGTTTTTAACTTGGAGGGGTTTAATTTCCACATAGCACAGATAAGATTGCATGCCCATTTTACTCTTACTCCAGCAATGAGTTACACAGAACAGATTTTTGAAAAGACCCTGTTGGCACTCATGCTTAACCAAAAGGTAAATGTGCACAAAACCTTGTCTATAATAAAACCATTTTCATAGTTACAGATTGTGCACCAGTATTCATTACTGAAATTAAAAGGGAAAAAATAAAAAGAGGAAAAAGAATATTCAAGACATAAATTTACTTATGAAGGAAAAAACCCCATAATCATATTTACCACATAGTAGGCTTAGTCAAGATGCAAGAGAAACATCCCCAAATGTTGGTATGTTCCATAAAACTCTTTATTGTGTTTAGGGTGTGTTCAGGGACATATGAAAGGGGTGTCAAGAAGGAAAATAAACTAGAGTCTCAGGCTTTTCTCCTTTACCATCTTAAAATAATTCTCTATTCATAATCAACAATTTTAACCTCTGTGGTAGGGCAGAAAAAATAACAAGATTATATCTTAAGACAGTTTAGGTCAAAACATGAAGGCATTTTGGGACATGAAAACCAGTGCTATTTTAGCAAGAGTTTAACATAGAGCTTTTCTGAAAGCAGTTGGATAACCATACAATAAGCAGTGGTGATTTATGTGATTGAAGCAGATCCTATCATGTTCAACATCTGCCATCAGATTAAATATTTTAATCCTTAAAAGCACATAATTAAAATAACCAAACCTGGTTTGGAAATTATTGTGAGAATATAAATGTTCAGCAAAGGAAAGGGGGAAATCAGGGGCAAAGTGAGATAAATGTGTTTCACTGTTTGAATGTCTAGTATCTCTGAAAACAATTTGACCTCCAAACCAAAGACTCTCCCAGGTGGTTGGCACATAATACTTCTTTCATAAAATCTGTGAGAAGCAATTGAAATAATTTCCCCTCTGATGCTTAGGACAATTTTCAAATGTTCAGGAGTAGATGTTCATATGTCACAGTTAAGCAGTGAGAAGCCCATTAGTATTGAAAAAAAGAAGCATAGAAACAAGTTCCATACAGCCTTCATCACAGAATGGTTGTCCAACTCACAGCTTCAACCTCATCTCCAAAGGTTCTGTTTCCTAAAAGGCACTGTAGAAAACACTTCACAAAAGATAATACAGATTGAGTTTCTCAACAATATGTAATAGATAGAATTATCACTTGCTTGGGTAAGTTTTTTCTTCCTCCACAGTGTTTATTCTTCTATTTTAGTTCTCCCCCACTTTGACTGGATGTAAGCCTTAACTACATTTATGCAAATGAAGATCTATTATTTCATAACTCTTTAAATTGTTTTAAAGCTGTAGCCTTGTGACTGAGGATGGTTTGTTATGAAAATCAGAATAAAGCCATTTTGGATTGATTTATATTTCCTTTTTTTCTAATAATAGCTAGTATTAATTTATAAAACTATTACTGATTTCCTGAAAATGATAAAGTTTGTTTTTATTTCAAATATAAAAGCAAAATACCTGAATAAAATAGTTGGTATAAGAAACCATTAAAAGAGAATATACTGAGGGTTTTTATGTACCATATTGATTTCTACATGAGGGAGAACACAAATCTATGGTTTATAAAATGCTTTGGTAAATGATCATTCATTAGTTAATTTTCTGAGCAATAAATTCAAAGTTTAATGTAGAAAAAAAAAGAGTATGATGTAAATGCCATGTTTGTGAGAGATCATTAAGAAAAGGAACAATGTCTGACTTAAGTTTATTCTAAGAAACTGACCTGCAGTTTATTAAATTCTTGTAATTGTAGGCTTATGCTTCAAGCATGGAATGCTGAAATGATATTTCAATGTTATATGTTTAGCAAAAATAACTATACCCACCAAAATCCACCTACTCTCTTCACATGTAGCACAAGATTAATATTTACAGTCATTAGAATATGTACATTTGTTAAAGCAAAATTGCTACTTACATATTCTTCCTCTTTAAACTAGGTAGCAATAGAACAAAGAAAAAACTCTTACTAAGGCTGACAAGCTGCAGTTAATCAAAGACATGGAAAAGAGAGGCAGGTGTGATGGGCTTCTATACAGACAAAAAGTTATATTGATATTTAAGAAAAAGTGAAAATACTGAGCCTTCAAAATTTTATATAAAGCCACACCTTACATGCTTTGTGTTTGTTTCACTTCAAATCCTTGACCAGACCTAAAGGTGGAAATGCTGGTTCTGGTGCAAGGTTGCAAAGCAACAGGACAAGAGCAAATGGCCTCAAGCTGCACCAGGAGAGTTTCAAGTTTGACATTAGGAAAAATTTCTGTACTGAAATTGGAATGGCGTTGGAGTGGCCTGCTCAGGGAAGTGGTGGAGGGTTCAAGAAATAACTACACATGGCACTCTCTGCTCTCATTTAGTTGGCGTGATGCTGTTCAGTCAAAGATTGGACTCGAAGATCTTGGAGGTTTTTTCCAACTTTGATGACTCTATGATTTTATGCTTATTGTGACCTATTATAAGCAGAAACTTAGATGTACCAAACTTGGGATATGTAAACGACCAACGTTATGAAGCCTGCCTGTGCAGGGAGTCTACATTTTACTGTGGCTCAAGCTCTTAGATATCCACTTGGAATTTGCTTGATTTTTCATTCTCATGTTTCAGTTTATATGGTAGGACACACAAGTGTCTTCAACAGAACAAAGTTTAAACACTTTTTTACTGGAAAAAGCAGTCAAATTGTTAGTCCCATTTTTACCTTGCCTGTGAAGTTGAAGATAAATTCTGTGCCTACTCTTTCTAAGATTCTCTTAGGTTCTACTGCTAATTCCCCAGCTTTCTTTCAGTGGACCGCCTTTTCTCCAATCGAGGACGT
>JACSVZ010000006.1:32649847-32874847 GCA_014706295.1 Lycocorax pyrrhopterus obiensis
GCTTTGCTGCAGTATGTCACAGGTACAGCAGATGATTTTTTGTGACGTGTAAAAAACATAATCTGCAGAGTAACCTCTATAAGGGTTATACAAGCTAACTTACTCTTGAGAGGGAACCAAGAATGGCTGGGTTTGCCCAGTTAGGTTAGAGCATCAACAGTCCCATTGAAACATGAGGAATTCTGCCGCAGTTTGTCACTGCAGACATATTCACAACATGCCAAGCCAAGTCAGGGGCAATTCCACATTAAAGGGAGAAGAACGATCGCACCTCTTACCCCTGTCTTGTTATAGTGGTATAAGCAGTCTCATTGTTGATCATTTACACTTGTAGCTGTTGAAGTTTGAGAAGCAGACAATTTTTGAGATTTCAGACTTAGAATTTATGAACAACTTCCTTGATTCATATTCAAACAGATTATTCAGGCACCTTAACACTTTGTTAAGCAACAATACACTAGTCCATTCTTTTGAAGGGTTAGGGTGTAAAGGCCTGCAGGCTGGCTACAAGAAGCACCCATTTGGAAAGTTTGCCTGACTTGATAATAACACATGCATTGTAGTTGGTTACAGTGACATCAAAATAAGCTTACATGCTGGAATGAAGAAAAAGAGCTCACAAAACAATCTCTTTGATCATTCAGACCTACCTAATGGAGATGGAAAGAGGAGATAACTACTCCCTTTCACTGATTTTTGCCATTATTTCACTACTAATACAGTACAACTCATATAAAAAAGAATTTCTATTTGGCTTTTATGTTGACAGTAGTGTCCCCTTCAGAGACAAGTCTGCCAGCTTCACCAAAGCCGGGGTTCAGAACATGCTGGAAGTACACCGGGCAGCTTACTCTCTTCCTTTGCTGGAAAACTGTGAAACACCAGAGCTGAAGAACATCTCCATAGCATGTTTCCAGTTGAGATAATACGTGCTTTCACTGTAGCAGAACTCACAGTGAGAAAAATTCTCTCCAATAGCTTTTTCATTTAATACATGCCACAGATAAAAGAACTGCTTTTGGAAATAAGACTATATTGACATTTTTGTCCTTCACACTGGGGTTCATTTACTTACAAATAAGCAGCTAATGTTACTTTGCATGACTCAACTTGTCCCTTCTGCTGTTCGAGAGCTGAATTTCAGAAGCTTATGTGCTACATGCATCAATTTCATGTTGCTGTCTAGGTAATCAAGAGTTGCCTAAAATGGCAATACACACATAAGGAACCGAAATCCCACTCAGTCACCTAAGACCTGCTGTGCATGTGGTATGTGTAAGGGTAGTGGCAGGAGAAGCCACCTTTTGCAAATAGAGGCCTGCAATTCTAGACCAAGCTTCAGTAACATCTAAGGTCATGGCCTCTCTACAATAGTTATTTAAAGCAAAATTATGTTGCATTTCAATTATTTTAACAACCACACAGAAAATTGTCAACTAGACCAAAAAAAAAAAAAAAAACAACAAAAAAAGCAAGCATAGAAAGATAAGCTTAGGGCTACGTCTGTGAATGCTACAGATGGTGGTACATTTACATAAGGTATGAATTGCACCACACAGACCACCATGAAGGATCAGAGCTACTGTCACTTAAATGCCACGGGACTTAAAGCTAAGCACTTTAAGGAGTTCAGCAACACAATTTCTTAACAGTTCTTTTCTTCTGCTGGTGTCGTTAAGGGGAAAATACAAATTTTTTTCAAGCAAATTATATAATGGCAGTTGAGAAAGAAGATTTAAAGATAAGTTACAGTAATTACAGAAATCAGAGTGGAAACTAATGCAGAAGTGTGAAGATAATTTCTGTCTAATTGGGAGTTATGATGAACATTTATGTGGTTACTTGAAAATAGAACTACAGAGCCTCTGGCAAAGTACCTTCCCCATCCAAAAGGAATTAGGGAAATGTGGTGAAGGTTATTTTCTCTATCAATTTTCAGGCATGCATGGTGATTAAGCAGTTACATTTTGATCTTTTCAGATTACACCTGGAAGCAAGGCTTCAGCTGCCAACCTGTGCCCTGGTGATGTTATTGTAGCTATTGATGGTTTAGGCACAGAGAACATGACACATAATGATGCCCAGGAGAGAATTAAAGCAGCTACACATCAGCTTTGTTTGAAAATAGAGAGGTATGTATACATGGCTGCCTATTTCTGAAAGAAGATACTACTCAATCAACAGTACAATCATTATATGGTGTAACTATTTAGAATATTTTGAAGAAGTTCACAAGATCCTTAAAATTATAAGCAACCAGACCTACCTCTTAAACTCCAGATCAAGCAAGACTCCCCAGAACTCTCTGTAGGCACAAAAAACCAGCTTCCCTCAGCTTACTCACAAGGTAATTCTGCTGACTGCACAAGTCCTCCGTTTACTGTCAGTAAGCAAGCAGTTTTCCATGTTTTGGGGAAATAATAAAATCCTCATTTAGTGTCAGTTGTTCAGTGACCTCTCTGCTCTAACACTCCCTCAGCCACAGGTGCTTATCATTGCCTCCTTCTCCCAGCCACACATAAAGCTGCTACTGTATCATCCCAGTCAGGGAAAACAACATCGTGTCAGACTTTGATGAGGAGTGACAAAGGAGTGAGTTTAAAGCCAATCAATCTCTTTGGTCACAACATATTAAGACTAATACAGGATTCTCAAAGCAATGTTCAAAACAAAACTGAGAAACTCTGTCTTACCCAAACTGCAGTAATCCAGAAACTTTTGCGTTCACTTCTCTCAGCTAGAGCCAGGAAGAGAAACAGCCTGCAGCTTCACATCTCCAGCTGAGTTTGCTCAGCCTGTGATCAGAATCGCTTAGCACACTCTTTCAGCTGTCTCCAAAATTGACAGCCCTAATTGACCTGAGGCTCTCAAGGAGGCACCGCTCTTTATCACAGTTGACCATGATATTTCTTTAGAAATACACAAAGTGTTTCTTTTTTTTTTTTTTAATGAGTGTTGTTGAATTACTAGACAACACATCATGGTGAAAAATTCCTTCTGGTAATTCAAGGTTCATTACTATTATGCTACTTGAAATTAGCTGCCACACTTCACTTTGTCAATGAAAACAGAACTGTAACTGATATTTTCATGTTTACTTCTGCCTACGTGACTGAAAGAATCATCTGTGCAACTTCAATTTCCCCTTGCACATACTTTGCATACCTAGATTGCACTTCTACATTGAAAAGCAGGCTTTAAGTGGAAATTATGGTCTTTAAAGAAAAAGAAGTTGATGTTTATGATTATTGCTAATATATTCAATTATTCATACAAAATATTCTGGGGATCCAACATTCATTCTATGAATCATTAAAAAAATAAACCCAAAAAGTTTGGTCAGCTCAGGTCAGAAAGGCACTAATTTCCCTTTCCATTTGAGTTTGGTAACCATTAACAACCTATTTCCCATTGTTAATAGCATGCATAATTTTTTTAAAAGTAGATACATCTTATATATATTGGTTACATATCATTGAAGTATTTTTATGTCAAAACACTTAAAAAAACATAGAAAAAACCTGCAGATTTCCAAGATGCATTATATTTTATGGGGACATACACAACTCTATAGGAATTCAAATTATTTAAATTCTGCCTTTCTTTCTAGGGCAGGAACTAAATTATGGTCCCCACAAGTTTCAGAAGATGGCAGAGCACATCCCTTCAAGATAAATTTGGAAGCTGAACCTCAGGTATGAACTGTAAAAAGTTACCTAACCATTTCCATTTGCCTTTTTACACTCCAAATAATCTCCCTTGTGGTCATTAAAATTCGTTAACTAGAACTTCATCCATAATTGGCCAGTTTAAGCTAATATGAACCACCATGATTATGCCATATAGGAATACCATTTTATCTGACTCAATGTTTTTGATTTTTCAGCTATAATCAAAACAAAACGTTAAGAAGCTACAACACATTCTCATTTTTCTTTAAGAGTCTCCATATTGCCATAGTTTTATTATGGAAGTAAAATGTGTCCTTTTATTCTGATAAAGTTTAAGTTGCTTTAACTCTTTTAGAGATTCTTCGTCATATGAGGAAGTTCTTCAACCAGGAATAAATATCAAGTACCTAAGTGATGAACTCATCAGATCACAAAATTCATTTTGATGTAACAGTCAGTTAAACAGAGAGATCCATACATGCTGGATCTCTTTACCTCCATACATTTTTATACCATGCCACAGAACTGAAATTTACAAATTTACACAAGACCCATATACTGGTCAATAAGCAAATCACTCACCACTTCTGACTAGGAAAGTCTTGATCATTGTATATGACCAAAGCAAATCCAATCCATCGACAGCCATCTCTCTTTTCAAACTCAAACTCAAAAAAAAAAAAAAAGCTACTATGAGTCAAACTCTTCATATTGCCAACAGTTAATTAGCTAGCTACTGCTAACAACTAGTCCTTTATTTCTTTGTCATTCCTCTTTAACCTACATGAACATTTGCTGTTATCTCAAGAGTGGGGAGGGAAGAATATCCTGCTGATCCGGGAAGGCCAGGTTCAAAGCAAATAGGTCAAAGTATTTATTCTGTCATACCCTAGAAAAAAACAATGTAAGTGCAGATTCCACTTCAATAACTCCCGTGCAATAAATACTTCCACCAATTTTGTTTTCATGGAGACACTCCCAAACATGAATACAGCATTTCAGTGTTGCATTTCTCTATCTTCTTTCTGATCTAAAACTTGCATTAAGTGATACAGCAAACTCCATCAGAAATAATATAGCCTCTTCAGCAGCAGCAATACTATAGGGAAGAAACAAAACTATTTTAAATGCACATTCTTGTGGAAGAGTTGGATACACATTAAATGACTAGCAATGGAACAAATTCACTAAAAAAGCTATAGAGAAAACCATGCAGGCATGCATGACACAAGAGTAATCCCTCTGCATGAAAGCTGCATTCCTAAAAAGGACAGTTCCTTAAAAATAGATCACAAGATTTCACTAAGTGCTATTTGGCAGACTATTGAAAAGCAGCCTCCACTGGGCAATCAGAAAAACAGTTTCTCCTAGATTAAACAGCCAGACTTTTCATTCAGTATATCTCTTTTTCGTTCTTAGGAAATTCAGCAGTACTGAGTATATCTAACAAATAGTAGGCACTAGAAAAGTAGCAACGCTTGCAAACAAATATGCTAAACCCTTCCTGGAATGTTTTACATTTTATATTAAATTCTTCCATCCAAGTATCCATCACTCCCTGTGGAAAAAGAAATACATATAGCCTATTTTTCTACAATTGCTGTAATTTAAAATTAAATTATTCAGCATATTTAGTCACAGCATGAGACCCAGCAGCATGTATACCAGTAGAGAAAACAACACAAAGTTTCTTGAATCTCAGATGACAAATTTTTACACAACTACAACCTGTGCTGTCCAAGCCTTACAAGAGTTTGCTGAATTCTAACAATAAATACAGGCACTGAAGCCCAGGTGAATGGAGAAAAATCCAAAAGCAGTAATGTGTTACTTCAAATGTAAAAGTCTTTTACCTAAAAGTATTGCGTGCATTTACTGGTGTGCAGAAATGGAAAACCACTGAGTCTATTTCTTCTATTTATATAATAACCAAAATTACTCAAAAGATCATAGATCTTATAAATGTATCAGACTTTTTTCACTCTTGTCAAATAGACATTTTAAAATTCACTAAGAAAGTTAAGAGAAATCAGTTATTTAAAATACATGATAAGCCAACTAAATAACAATAACAAATGACAACTTACACAATCTTCTTAATAAGTATGTAATTTAAGTTTGTAAGCTAATAAAAGAAAGCTACAAATGAACGTAAACCCTATTTTAAATTGTTCAGCAATGTGGCCAAATATTTGGCCAAAGAATGCTTACTTCAGCTCCAATGAATGAAAATTATTCTACAGACACTTGGAGATGGCTATGTGAAACCTGATAAACAATTAAATCCTGTGCCTACTTATAGCTATGGAACAAGGAACCTTCACACTGTAGCAAACTTCTGTATCAGCCTGAGAATCTCCCAAGAGCCATTTGGAGACTGATCCAGGCAATTGTCAGAGCACAACGAAAGCTCTCACTATTTTTAAATCTGGGAAGAGGAAACTGAGGCAACAATTCTAACTTACAGCAATAAGCGACTGACTGAGGGTCACTCTTGAAAGCTACACACATAAAAAACAGCCACCCTGATTTTGTCAGTCTGGAGGAACCTACAGTGTTATGGATCAATAATAGGAAATAACAGACCACTTGAAGAATCACTAACACAATCACATTGTATTCTGCATAAAAGCAATTTAGAACATAAGGTTCTCAATGAATATAATTAGAAAGAGAAAACAAAACCATCTAAATGGCAAATTGTATCATAAAATTATTTTTTCAAAGCTTTCCTCTATATTGTCAAAGTAAAAGTATACAATGACTTGTAAATGTTTTCTGTTACAATCCCTTTGACCTCATTGAAAATAATTTTGTATTCATTACCCCAGTTTTTGAATTGTTTTTATTTGAACTTTTCTTTTTTACTTCTATCTTTGCCTTTGAACATGTTGTTCAGTGAGACTAGACTTTTGGCCATGAAGGAGATTATACGTTCCTGGGAGATATATTATGCACATAGATAAGTATAAAAATCTAAGAAAAACACAAGATATTGTTCTAAGAAATAAGTTTATAGTCTATTACCATTTATAATCAACTTTTGAAACAATATAATTGTGCTGGGCTAGTTTTGAGGACCTACCCCTCTTTATAACAGCATTCAAAGATGAAGATCTTAGTCACATGACACCTCCAAAATGTACACACTTGTGTTCTGTCACAGCAATTAACCCAAGGAATGCCATCATATGGGCTGTGATGGATGCACTTCTACAGACTTTTGGGGCTACATTATTTCTATTCCTCATGCCTGTATCAATGCAAAAATGTAGCTAGCCCTGCAAAAAAAACCAGTCAGTTGGAAAAAAAACTTAATAAATTAAGTACTGTAATTCTCAAATATTCTTAATTAGAAATTTCAACAACTTCCAGTTCTCATTTAGCTTTTGAACTTAAAGAGGACTTTTCACAGATTCAATGAGATCAAATAAACACAAGAGCTGGACTATTTTTGCTGCTGTATGTTCTGTCACTGACATTTTGTATGAATAGATTTGTAATAAAAAAGCAGAATTTAAGTCTAACTAACTGCAAATACTTGTTTCGCAACTGTTACATTGTAAACATGCTGCTATGGTGCCACATCTGTTCTGTTCATTTCTCTATGAGAAATGAAAAAGGGGGATGAAATTACAATGTTCTCAGTTGGTTTTGTTCGTTTTGTATCATACATGGATTTGAATCAATTTTAAATACTCTGACATTAATATCTTTCATTAAGTAGCCATGATCCTAAACACTATTAGATTATTTCCATTTACTAATACATTCTGTTAACAGCAACTCAGTTCTGTTAGACAGAAAGAAGGAATTGCAAGTAAAACCTTTGTGCTCATTTATCTGATTGTTGCTTTCAGTAGCCTCTTAGAGTGCAATGCTGCTAAACATTTTCATTTAATAAAACTGCTTTTTACTGTTTGCATTTTCTGGTTGCATATTCTATATACCCATGACTTTTCTTTAGTCTAATCCAAAATATATTTTGGAAACTGTTGTACAACAATCATACTGAATCTTACTCAAAAACAAAGCCAAATTGGAGAACTGGAAAAGATTTCTATGGAAATTGAAGTATTAATGACCTGTGCTATCTTAACATTGCAAGTTCGAGTCTCTAAAGAAAAGACCAGTTCAGGCTGTAGAAACCTATTTATTAGAAACAAAAGCTTTTTATTCCATATAGATGGAAGTCCAAATGCTCTCACAGCACTGTTTCCAAAGAGTGCCACACGCCATCAGGACGAGGTGATGGACTTCAGCAGTTAATGTTCTTCACCCACTAGGGTAAAAGGAAAAAAACCCTCGGCAGATGACAACACTAATTTTTTTCTATGTCTCAATTTCTGAGGCTTAGGAGTGGACTTGAGCTGGAAGGGCCTCAAAGGACACTGTAATAAATACGCAGAATACAAAAAAGTGAATTTTCATGCAGCCAGAAATCTTTGTCATTCCTGGCCAACCACTACAGAAGGACATTTTAAGTTATCTGAAAGGCCATCAGAGATTTTATTTCCAGACCTTATCCCTTTGAATTCCACAAACTGAGGAAATTATCTTGGCCAACGACCAAAAAAAGTATGGCAGAATATAGGCACATAGGTAGAATGATTTCAAATTTAGCCACTACTGATATATTATGATTTCACATTAAATTATAGAGCAGTGCAATTTTTGATACACAGATACGCTTTAAAGATGAAATACATTCAGAAGAATGTCCTCAATCTGATGTATGTTCAAGACTTTATTTCAGTTAAAAGAAGTATTTAAAATTATGTGTTTTCTAGACAAGACACTTACAATAAAATCATACTTTTGGAAGTCCCTCTAACAGCATGTGATGAAAATGCAGAAGCTAGAGACTAGCAAGATAAGTATACATGAAGTGTTTTGAAAGAAAAATGTTAACGGTGTCAAATCTAGTGAACAATATGAAAGGTCACTATAATATTCATCCCTCCCATGTCTTCTAAGCCTTCTGCTTGCCTGGAGGCAGGAAAATAATGTGTGTGGCTCAAGTAATACAGACAAAATTCATGGAAAAATATAATATGCTTGCACCAGTTAAAAATAACAGAGTTGCAAAAGTAAAAATGCAGAGATTAACAATACTGGTGGTGTCAGTTTTACTCATTGCTAGCTTTGGTGTGCATTGTAGCTCTGTGTGTTTTGTCTGCCTATCATGTACAGGAATTCAAGCCTATTGGTACAGCTCACAACAGAAGGGCCCAGCCTTTTGTTGCAGCAGCAAATATTGATGACAAAAGACAGGTAGTGAGCTCCTCCTATAATTCTCCAATTGGGCTCTATTCATCTGGCAATATTCAAGATGCACTTCATGGACAACTGAGGGGTCTCATTCCTAACTCATCGCAAAAGTGAGTATCAGTATTTACTTATAATACATGGTCATTTGTGGTATATCATTATCTGTTCTGTTTTCAATTTAAAAGTCCAGCTCTTGCTGTTTTTTCTGAGAATGAGATTATTCATTATCCAAAAAAAAGGGCGGTCAAGGAAACATTTTCTTCCAACACCGAGAACTATCCATTCAGCTTTCTAGTAGCAGCGCTGCAGGTAGCTAAAATGTGCCCTCTACATTGAGGTGCAACACTACTCTCAAACCTTCCCTCCTGTAACTGCACTTTACTCTGAATGTTTCTGAACACTGCAGGGATTTTAATTTGAGCACCAGGAATGAACAAACTGAACACGGTTACTTCATGGTTAAAATTTGTAGACTTTCTTAGCTGCATTTTAACTAGAAATGAGCATTTGTAGGCCAAAGAAAGCTATTTTATCTCTTTTTTCTTTACAGGATATCAACTACTTTGAACACAAGCATAACGTTCGGCCCAAACCTTTCATAATCTCAGGCCGAAGCAGGTTATAAACTTTGAGTGCTGTGCTGGATTTGATGCATGGTGTTATTTTTTTAATGGATGGATACTCACCATTGATGTTAATTAAGCTTTCTGACGCATTTGAAATTTACTTACAGTACTAGACAGCCTAATGCTGACATTAAAAACAAACAAACAAACAAAAAGAATTAAATGGTTTACTTTCAGAGCTCCAGCTTGAAATTCAAATTTCTATTTCCGAAAGACAGTAGATCTACACTCCCATCTCAGTTATCGTGATCAGAGTCTGAAGTAACTGTAGCCATGATTCAGTTTACAGCGTAGCACCAGATACTGCACACTTACAGATCTTTGGCACTGTGAACTTCTTCTGTCCAAAGGCAATGCAGTTTGTTAACTTGCTAAATAATGGATAGCTACATATTACATATATATTACATATTACATATAAACAAAAGACAGCTAAAGATAGAGAATTATAAGCTAGGCCATCCAGAGACTTCAAATTTGCATTTCAGCAGACCTCTTTCCAGAGGGCAACCTACTGCTGAGCTAAAAATAAGAAAGCTGATGCCACAGATACGTAAAGCTCCGATGCAGAAACTCTTACATATCTACATCCATCATTTTAGTGTAATAATCCTCTGTCTTAACTGGTGATGAAATTCCTTACTACTGTTTGCATTATTACAGAGGGGACAAAAACAATGCAAACTCTGTGGCTAAAAACACAAGGAAGCTCAGAAGGGCCTGAGGGATGAAATATATTGTGATGTGATCCTTTATCCTTTCTAGCAGCAGCAGTTTTTGCTAGTGGAATTAGTGTTCTACATTTAATTCTGAAAATCAAAAATGCCTGCATTTTAGTTATACTAATTTAAGTCTGACAAATGAGAGCAGAAAAACAGGATGATAAATTATACCATACAAAGGACAATCTCATATGGATCATTGGTTTTGAGAGATGCCTTATATTTGTCAGTCACCTAACTCTAAAAGATGGCCTCATCCTGCAAACAAGAACTCTCAATGTAGAACACCACCACAGTGGAGAAAAGCTGCTCAAGGACAAAACAGTCCTTAGCAAACATCCCTGGCCTCTAACCGCAGACAGCACTTACATACTGTACCAAAACTGGCTTTGGGACCACTAGGAACCATTTTACAAGTGCCTACTTGACCTATGAAGGCTCAAATGAGTGTATCAAGAGCCTAATCTCACAATTCAGAATTGAAAATTACACAGTATTTTCCATGAAAATGTTGAAGTAAATGGCCATTTACCAGCATATAAGACGAAGGAAATAAACTGCAAAAACTACCCCAACAACAATGCAACAAATTGAAGAACTTCAGTTGGGCAAGGTCTGTCCAGTGTTCCAGCACTGGGGAGGCCTGCACTTGCAAACTGCAGAATCTCTGACACAGGGTGTTACATCTACAAAACCTTGGTTGTCACAGTTTGTCTGCTATTTTTTCATCAGTTTGACTTAATCCACTGCTAAACGCAGCAAAAAAAACCCCACCACCTTGGCTCTAAATACCCCTTTAGGACAGACAGCTGATTCTAAATAGGACTTTGACTAAAAGAAGACATGATTGTGGACTGTGGGTTTGAGCTAATGGATTGGACATTGGACAGAATTTTGGATTCTGCTCTGGTGAAACTAACTGGAAATTGTATTTAATATATAATATATTTTATTTATTTACCTATAATTTATTCTGTTTTAATATTACTTTGGCTTCACACAGCGAGAGCAAGAGTTGTGCTTTTTCTAGTCTTTTCCTGCTAGTTTCCATTTACTAACACTGTTAGCAATGACAAAACTTATTCTATTGCAGGATCTAAAGGAGGTATTGTTTCTTCTAAAAGAAAATACTGCAAACATGTATGTTGGCTGTGTGAATTTTTTGGCTGTCTCATGCTTGGTGATGATGCACAACTATATTTGCATTAAGGCTTGCCTACCATTTCTGGAATGCTTTTGTTTGACATGTCTTTGATGAAAAAGTATACTTTTCCCTTTAAAATTTTGAGAAAGTGGTCCTGCACAAATTCCACTCTGAATCAAAGGGAGAATTTTGGGTGGTCAACTCCACCCAAGAGTAGCTACTGGACAGAGTTCTGTACTATCAAACTAGGAAACAGAGCATTGTCCCAGGCTTACACAGCTTGGAAAGAACTAAACACAATCCTGATATCAGGTTGGAGGTCAGAGATGAAGCATTTATTGTCCCACAGCGCAGAACATCACATAAATGGTAACCAATGACTGTAGAAAGATTTGGTTATGTGCTGTTACACAGCAACAGCAAAAAATATCCCGTAACAAAGGAAGCCTCAGAAGTACTATTGAGAGAAGATTGAAGTGTTCAAAACAGTGATACTGAAAAAGACTTCAGGTCTAATGTTCACATTCTTTTGCTAACATTTTTCCAGATATGTTGAACTGGTGTACAGTAACTTCAGTAACGTCAAGCAACACTAATATTTTTTATAAGTTTACATCTTATTTTTTGTACATAAATTATATGTAAAGTCTACTTCAGAAGCAGTAAAATTAATTATCTGGATATGTACCCATTGTTCTTGTGAAGGACCACTTTACACTCTACTGGAAACACTGTAATTTAGAAAAGCAAAAGTAAGCCTGGATGTTTTAGTAACTTTTCTTCTTTGCAATGATCAACAAATATTTTTTTAAAAAATTGTTAAACTAATTTTAAAAGATTAACAATTATCTTACTCTAGAATTTAAGGAAATCTAGGAAATGTCACATCCATTATTTTACACTACTTCATAGTAGTTTTTCGGCAGTGGAGTGAGATGATTGTGAGGTATAGAACTGGAATGATGTGTCTAGGATTCCAGTGCCGCAGGTGTTTATTCTGTCTCTGACATGGACAACTCACATAAACTTTGTCTGCTACCCTTTTTATAGATGATAAGAATTACTCGCTTAGAACAAAGAATTTTAGGGAGGCTTAATTATTCCTGAATAAAACCTAGCATTAAAAATGTAAAACAATGTTATATTCTGAATTATTTCATCTATCAAAGAATTTTTACTATCTTTAAAGAAAATGCATGCCAGAATTTAAAGGACTGCTTTACAGCTGGCCTTGATACTTTTTACAGGAGATCTGTTTTCAATGACTACACATACTTTTGCTTTTCTCCACTTTCTGTACTTTTGCGTTTTTGAGCCTGTTCCGTTCATGCTTTTCAGCCCTGTTAACATCACCGTATCCCTGTCCTTTTGTCTTTGTTCTCTATAATCCAACGCACAATGCACACTTTCCTGCACTCTGGCCATTAACACAGTGGATGCAGCACTCCTTCGGGGCTGGACTGCGGCAGTGGGCGCAGTACCCCCTCTTCAATTAGCACGGTCAGCTCCATCTGCCCCACCGAGCTGAAAGCAGTGTCTAAGATGGCCCCTAATGTTCCCCTGGAAATGGAGCTTCCCGGTGTCAAGATTGTACACGCTCAGTTTAACACACCTATGCAGTTGTACTCAGATGACAATATCATGGAAACACTGCAAGGCCAAGTTTCTACAGCTCTGGGGGAAACACCTGTCATAAGGTAATTAGAGCAGTATCTATAATATTTGTGAATACACAAATTTAAAATACATCAAAAATCATGAGCTTTAATAATATCACTCTGTTTCTACAAAGAAGGGGAAAAGGGTTAGAGAGAAACTAAGTAATTTTAAACCATTCAATATTTTCATTAAAATACTAGCAATTTCTGGGTTTTAACTCAAAGTATTAAATGAGTCCTTCAGAACTTAAAAGAAATATTTCATAGGTAATAATCTTATAATTGCAGCTAATAAATAAAAAATGATGATACTACCTGGACTATTACCTGACCGACCACTCCAAATCAAGATTCTGATTCCCTCCAAAATTCAAAACTGTTTATTACTATAATAATTATTTATCTAATAATGGTTTGAAAATTCCCTCTTATTAATAACTAATAAAATAATAATAAATAAAATTCATTTCCACTGTTGAAATTCAGGTTAGGAAAATTAAGAAATTTTATAGATGGTTATAGTGTTCTTGATACTTAACTCCCATTCTAGACAATTCATTCAGTAAAACTAGCTCTCATCCAAAAAAAGACAGAATTTACTGTAGGCCTACAAATCAATGTCCTACTTACAAATTTTATCCATTTCATGACTAAAAGTCAGGTAGGAACCTTATGTATATGGAAAACATTTATGATTATACAATAAAAAGTTTTAAAGCACATTATTTTCAGGAGACAATTCACCATTCAAGCTGCTTTATCTTTACTTTTGCATAATAGTAACCTATTTTCCTGTTTTACAACAGTACTTAAGTTAATAACTCATAATATGTATGGTATAAACTAAAGCTAATTACTAATATTTTAAATAAGCAATAATCACTGGCACCAATGAGCCTTCTTCAGCACCTTGGCTGCTACTAACAAAAAACCCCATATTTATATAAAAGTATTTACGTTCATCCTATTTGATGAAAAGAAAACAGTAGCTCATGAAGTCTTTGCAGAGTGTAGTTACTCTAGTGCTTGAATATTTATGCTCAATCAGAACAATTCTAGGACAATAAAAGAAAAATCTGCCGGTTCATTATTGAGAACTAATGGATTAAGCCCAAAGTAATCAGATTTCACACTGCCCGTGACATCGCCGGTTTGAGAACCTACTCTCTATGCAGGTTTGAAATGTCTCTTGCTGTGGGATGGTTTTCACTATGTATGCATTAAGAAATGTAAGATGACACATTAGTGTCTGGGTTTATTGCCTTCTGTATGTAATTGCATTATCACTTGTTTTATATTTAGAAATATTTTAGTAAAGAGGAGAGAATTCAGGAGTTTAATTAAATATTGCCAAGAATTGTAAAATCTAAGCTACTTCTATTTATTAAAAGCTTCTGACAAGACAAGAAACAGGTAGTTTTTTCACCAGCTTAGAGATGGCTCAAAGAAATCTACTGATTGATGAAGATCAAAAAACTCACATAAGCAACGGGGGTCACTGTCCAACTGCTGCTGCTCTTACTGGGCCATTTGGCAGCTTGGATGCTACCCTGGGAAACAAACCAAACCACTTAAAGCAAAACCCAGTCTAATTCTTTGTGGACAATAGGAAGCCAGTTGCAACAGGAAATTTAAACTGGACATTTGTGTGTGTAGCTGTAAGATAACAGACTTCATCAAAGTAAACTTGGATGTTTCTAATTACCCCCAGTAGATGTTTGAAATTTACAGATGCCACATATTCAGTCTAATTCCTGTCAGTGCATATAGTCCTCTACTCTTCCTGTTGACTAGGATGTCATTTATCATGAACAATTCAAAATATTCAGCACAGTTTAAAACGCCAGGAAATATTCTCATTAAAATTTTTGTCTCACAGGTCATTTGAAAGTCAGCCATCAACTGCTGTTTGGACAATAAATTATTTTATATTTCTAGCATAAAATTGTCATTGCAAAATAAAGCCATGCCACATTTTTCTTAAATTAATAAATAGAACTTCTGTTTGTCAGCATTCAGCTTGCAATGTTTCCTATTCTGCAATACTTATTCCACTCCTTTTTGTCATCTCCATAAGTTAAATAAATAACAATTATCTTAACCAAATAATCACATTATTACCTAGTGATCGAGCTGATTTAGAGATCATATTCTCCCAAAAGATTTGACTGGTTAGGTTTTGGCTGACCTACCTTTACATAGTAAAGGCATGAGCTGTGATTTTAACAACATTCTTGAGGGCAGCTGCTGCAAAAAGGGAACTTCTGGATACCACAGCAAAGAGCAGCTGGTAATACAGCACGTGATTAGAGGAATTAAACTACTTTGAGATTAAAGGGCATATTGTCAAATGCCAGTAGAGCCAAAACTAATTATAGAAATACGTTGAGTTTTTAGATTTATTTTTGTAACAATTGCACTGATTTAATTTTTTTCAGCATTTTTTAGACCAAAAGGAGGCTACAAAAAGCAATGCTACCTGGAAGAAAGAGTTTTTCAGTAGTTGTAGGAACACATCGTCTTTATGTTTGTTTCCTGAATCATACGCTATGCCTGGTAGAGCTGTTGCTCTAAAGCTATGTTTGATAAACTGTTTTATCTGCTCTTCCTCCCTTTAATACAGTGACCCATCTCCCAACTCAGTGTCTCAGTCTGACGTGTACAAGATGCTGCACACCAGCCAGGAGGAGCCCAGTCAGCCGCGCCAGTCTGGCTCCTTTAAGGTGCTCCAGAATTTAGTCTCCGAGGAAGGTGGTTAATGACAACATATTCTACCTGTTCAAATAATTTTAAAATGTTTGTGGGAGGGGGGGAATCTGAGAAGGAAATAAGAGAGATTAGAGATACAAGAATTTCTGAAAGCCCAAATCATTCTGGACCTTATAGCTACCACACCAGTCTACTGCCATTTCCCCTCCTTTCTTGTATAGCCAACAGTCTCCTCTGTGAATACAATGCAGGTGTTGATCACATTTTCCAGAATCTCTTCTCAGACTTTAAGATCTTTAATATACAAAGTTGACTTTAACTGAATGACAAAAAGTCTTATCTGAGAGAATTTTTGGGATAAGCTGCTTATACTCATAACACCAAGAAAGAACACACTCTCTTCCACATCCAGGAAAAGAGGAATTTAGACCAACTCCTAAAATCCCCTTAAAACCTATTTCCTCTTCATTCTAAATAAAAACTGATGAGGGCAATATAATTTACAGTCATATTTCCTTCAAATGAAGAAGTTTTGAAAATAAAATTATTAAAGGCTGCAAGTTTGTTATATTTACAGTAAGCATAAAATACAACCAAAATTAAACTAAAAGGTAAATATTTTAAATTTTAATGTTTATATTTCAATATTTACTAGAGAAGGAATAAATACATCTAATTGTCTACATATATATCATTGTGGGATTTTACTTAGCACTTTCTTAGCATTTTGCTATTTCTTTGTATTCATATCAAGTTACTAATCTTTCCAATTTCTTGTATGGTTAGTTATATAAATAAGAAGCTTTCTAGCAATAGGTCTTGATTATGTTAAGTTTCTATGTTAAAGTCCAATCCTCCTCCCTCTCTGCTGTATCCAAGACCTAGTATCAGAGAATTTGGTGATGTCCATGAGGCAGAGAGCACTGCATATACAATCTTTTTTGTACTTGCTTTTTGGCTACAGCTACACGATATTTCTCCTGATTCCAAAGAGATGGAATCTGGCCTACTAAACTTTTCTAGTGAGACTGCATTGTTTGTTCATATAAGTGAAAGCCTGTAAATACATCCAGAAGTGTATGTACAGTACAGAAAGTACAAAAAAGTGTAGAAAAGTACTTAACTGCACCAGATGCTTTAATATTAGCCCATACATAACAGGATTGTTTTGTTTCTCAGATGGCCGTCCTGTGGGAACAAGAAGTGTGAAAGCACCTGTAACAAAAATGCCTAGTGCCATGCCTGGTGTCCAGAAAGTGCCACTGTGTGACAAATGTGGGAGTGGGATTCTGTAAGTTGTTTCTTTTTAGTTTTAGAAATCCCCAGCTCAAGCACACGTCATCCTCAAACACCACTGCAAACTACAGAAGTGTGTTCCCATAATGCTTCTAGAGAAGAGAGATATAAAAATACATTGTTCTAAATGTCAAACTTTAACCTGTACCTTCAACAATTTCAATACAGATTATATAAGTTTTGCCAAAGTACCATCAACGTTTTAATTGAGATTTCTCAGGACCTTTTGCAAGTCAACCATTAACACATATGTAATAAAACCAACAGTTGTCTGTGCTATGCTGTGTCAAGCTGTGAATTCTCAAAAATTTCTTGTTAATGCAAAGCATCCTTCTCCCAACCCAGTGGGAGTACCCAGAAAGCTCTGTTGACGTATTTTAAAACTATCAGATTTCTACCTGACTGACATCACTAACTTCAGCAAAGAACACAGATAATGATGAACTGAGAGAACACAGACACAAATAAAAAGCAATGTGGTTTTGAAACTCATTTTGTCACCCTTTTGATAGGTTAGGCTGTACTTTCTGTCTTGTAACCAAACTAACATGTTTCTTCAAACTCTTGATTTTCCAATGCTTGTGAACTATGTGATCAACTCTACAGCATTTTATGTCACCTACTCAAACTCAGCATCCAACCTTAAATTACGTAGTAGTTTCTAAAACCACAAGATGAACAGCTGTAAGGCCTTAAAATAAATACCTAGAACATACTTTGTATCATAGAATCATAGAATGGTTTGAGTTGGAAGGGACATTAAAGATCATCTAGTTCCAACCCCCTGCCATGGGCAGGGACACCTTCTAATAGACCAGGTTGCTGCAGTTTCTTTTCTCATTTTAAATTCATACGAACTAACTGGGGTTTTTTCTTTTCATTGTTTCCATGTAGAGGGACAGTGGTGAAGGCACGTGATAAATACCGGCACCCAGAATGCTTCGTGTGCTCTGACTGCGATCTCAACCTGAAACAAAAAGGCTACTTCTTTGTGGAGGGCCAACTGTACTGCGAAGCGCACGCACGCGCCCGCATGAGGCCACCAGAGGGGTACGAAACAGTCACGGTTTACCCAAAATGCTAGTCTTAGCTCAACACACAAATATATGCATGCACACAAAAAGCCTTTACCAGCTTAGAACCGCAGTACAAGTGTCAGGACTTCTGCCTAAATCCAAAGTAGCAGCTTTTAAACCTTTCCCTGTGGGATTCTGAGAGGGGTGGAAGTCCTTATTAGCCAGCAATAGCGTACTATACCAGCAAAATTCTGCTAAAATATTGTTTTTGAAACTGCCAACATAACTCAAGCAAGTATGAACTACAGCAGCACTCCCGGAATACAAAAATGAGACAGCTGAGGTATTACGTGAATGCTACAGCATATACACAAGTGCTGTCATCTAGACACAATTTTTAACATAAATTAAGTATTTGTGCAAACACCAACATCATCAAAGTCTTACAGGCTGGTCCGCTACAAATGTAGAAACTTGACAGATCATTAGAAAAGCAGCTATTTTACATGGATAGTACAAAACAAGCAGTTGTTCATGTCTGCTATTATTCAACTAGCATTAATGTACACTCCAAATATGTTTTGCTTACTTTGCTCTGAATTTGGGGTTATATTGCCTTAATTTTCTGATGCAGCAACCGTGATAAAGAATAAATGTCAAGTCACACAATAAAAATGGTTAGTATAATAAAGACTGGTTATTATGAAGCAAAGCAAAAGTTCTATGTTGTCTTAATGATTTTGCAATGATATCAACTTTCATATCACTTTGCAGAAAATTTTTCTGAGGCATGCACACACATAAATTGTTTTTTTGGAAAAAGAACCTCACACTCTAATAAGAATTCATTGTGAATTGAGAATGGAAGCAAATTTTAAAACCTTTCTGCAGAGAATGATACTGGATTTTTGTATCTCCATCTTTCAATTTCCATAATAGAAACAACAGGGAAATATAAGCACAATATCTTCATTGCTGGTAAATTAAAGCTTGTACAACTTTAAAAATAAACTTTAATTAAAATATGAAAAGGCAAGGTCTTTTATAAAAATATACCTGGTGAAGTCCTAAGAAATAAAAAAAACAAAAAGCTGAAAGAACATGGGTTTGTAATCCATTTCTGAAACTTGTCAAGGGCTACATTGCATTCTAGTAGGTGCCAGCTACATAAACACACTCAAAGGGCAAACCAAACTTAGCATTTTTAGAAAATATCAAAACAAGTCAAGATTTCTTTATTGGGGTATTTTGAACCCACTTTAAAGTAGAAAAATCAACAAAATTTTGTATCAAGTCCACAAGACTAGCAAAAAAATAACAACCCTGTGACAAAAAATCTTATGTACTTTTCCCATTCTATAATGTAAGAAGCCTATAATGCAAGGAGAATATGGAATCAAAAGAAGTTATACATACTTTAAATTTATTTTAAAAATTCACGAGTCCCAAAGACTGAAATACAATGTCCACATATTCAAAGACTTTTCAAAATGTCTTAAAGTATTATTTCAGAATTCAAAAGTTTTAAAAATGCGTGTGTCACTGCATTTATTACTTACTTTTCTATATCAAAAGCAGAGATTTAAAAAGTGTTGCACCCTTTTCAAGGTTAGTTCCTAAATTATTTTTGGGCACAAAAACATAATTCTGCTCCTCAGGTATCATGGAGACTATGTGTAGTATTAATATTTTTCCATTGATAAAGCCCATAAATCTGAAAATCCTTTTGAAAATAAGAGTGCACATAATGTCTATTTTTACAAACTTAAAATGTCATTGGTCTTTTAAAATGTGTGTTTAATGTTAATGTCTTTCTGGAGTAACTAAAGGTAAAAATAAATCTACTACACATGATAAATATTCTGTGATTCTTTTCATCTGGTATGGAAAATGAGAAAGTGTGAGTGTCAAGTGACTTGACAATAACAGAAGTTTGGATTTCAGTCTGACAGAGCAGTATGCTTCCGACTGATCAAATCCCTGGCAAGAAGGAAAGACAATTTTTTAATTAGGCATTTGAGTACACATCCGGGGCTTTCTAAAACAGAATGAGATCATATGCTTTCAAAACTAAAGACTCAAAGCTTCTCTCTTTAACACACCAAACATACCGACTGTAAATGTGGGGAAACTCTTGGAAATGCAGATACAAGAAGTGTTGGGTTGCAAGGAAGTCACAGAACATGACCTGATGCTAAAACTTTGGGGTAAGTTCAGTGGTATTGCATCATCATGTAGTGCTGTTTTGGGAGGTTTGAAGTTAGATGTGGCTTTGACAGAATTAGAAGGTAAGCCTATCTATTTGCAAGTACTGACCTATATGAAAACCTGTGCAACAAATAACATCAAGGAAACCACAACTTTCAGTTAATGCAGATACTGAAATCCCTGACCCTGATAGAGGAGAAAAATAGGAAATCTCATCCCACAGTCACTTCAGTCTGGGAGAACTGAATATAGTTTTAAATGTGAGAGGAAGATGCACCAATTCTCTCTATTGAGAGAGAATCTATTATCTACTGAGATAAAGAATTCAAGGTTGAATTCTTTATCTCAGTAGGGTGTCATTGGTTCCTGGCACACAGGGTGTCCAGCTAAAGATCTATCCACTTTATCTTCTGGCTTCAGAGTAGTGTAGCCATTCAATCATGATAGTAGCTTAATGCTACTATGCCTCTCAGCTGTGTCTAGACTCTTACATATATTACAAGCCAAAGGCAGGCATGGAATTTATTTTAGATGGAGAAAAATGTAGGAAGTGTGACCTTACATGCTTTTCATCTCAACTCTTCAGATGTTGACCAACAAGTGTGAAAAGAGTTCCCCAGCTATGCTACTGCTGCATGAACAGTAGGGCTGGTCTGGGAGACGTTAAAAACTTATATGAAACTGCAATACTCCAAATGAGGAAGCCAAAAATTGCTTCTGAAAATACATAGATTAATTTATATGGTACTTTTCAATCAATTCTTCTAAGACAAATGCTTTTGCTCTTTTAAGTAATGCAGCTTTGCCAACAACCTAAAACCTAAAAAAGTACTCTAAAGTAGTTAAAAGAAACTGTGTTGTTTCCATCAACTAAATAGCTTCCTTCATTTTTTCAACTACATTTCATCACCTAAAAAATTAAACTAGCACTTTTGTTCAGATCAGAAGTGAGCTATTGAAAGTAAACTTCCCCCATTGTTCCCACTGACTGCATTTTGGTTCACATCATACAACAACTTCAGAGTGCACAAAGTGGTTTCCTTCATGATTAAATTGAACCAGAAATTGTTCTCTGGGAGCACTGCTAATGCACGCCAACCACTAATGGGAACTCAATCCACAGAATCAAACTAGAGCTGAATAGACCATGCCTAAAATATGTGTTAAGGTAGATGCCAGGTCCTCAATACCAACTGATCTGCTCCTACTGCATCTCGCTGACTTTTAAAGCACACACAGCTTTAAGAATTGCTTGCAAGCTTCACAGAGGAAAGGTTTCTTAGCAGAAATTAAATTACTGACTGCTTATGTGTCGCACTTGGACACGAAAGAACTACGCAGACACCTTGTCAGGAGAGAAGCAGAAAAGAGAGAGGGTCAGAGACCCCGAGCTTTATTATATATGTTCTTAAAAACCACCGTGGACTGGAGGGAGAAATTACCACCCCTCAATCACACTGGTCAAAGGAAAAGTCCATCAAATGTCTCCGCCTAGGAGAATGGAATGAAAAACAATAAAGTACGGTTAACAAAACATGGCCATGTTTACAGAAAGTGCGTGAGAAACTGTTACAGAAAATGAAAACATCGAAGAGCTGCAAACTCAGGGCAACACTTATGCAGTCTCAGAAATTGGACCTGATTTCAGATGTTTCAAAGCTCAGAGCTGTTTGATCAAGACTTCTGGTTCAAATTTCTATAAACCATATCAAAGAGAATAACTGTGCACCGGGATATAGATCTGATTTGCTTGTAAAAGACATGCACTTGATTTAAACTCCATTTTAGGGGTCTTTTTCACAAGGACAAAACCATTATTTCCCTAGTGGATTCATACATTTATAAATAAAATGGTGTGAAATAAAACTTGTTTGCTGGCATGCGTCCAGCAAATTTTATCTTGGAAGGTAACTGTATTCTGCAGATTTACCCATTTCTGTTTCTCGTTTTATCTCCTGTCATCCAAGCAAGCTATTCAGATAGCTTCTTTTGAAACTGTTAACAAGAAATCTCCACAAGCAGATTAATTCTTTTTTTCTAAGTGCATGAAGTTTTGAAGTAAAATGCAAGTCTTCAGTTTATGGTCAGTGCCGTCAACTAAAATCTTTGCTTCCACAGCATATGCTGGATAAAAAACGTTATCTACACAATGAGTTCACAAAGGATTTTGTTTCTATATATGGTAAAGCACACGTTTGTTTAGCATTCTCAGAGAGTGTTTTTAGTTTCATGCACCCTTCCCAATCCTCCCTCTCTGCACACCAGAGTATGATCCAAAGAGCAGTAAAGCTTTTAGGAGAGTCTTGAAAGATTGTACATTATATTACTATGAAAAAAATGTTCTCTTTGGCACAGGAGAGGACAGTTGTCCAAAATAAAACTTTAAAGAAATACTGTAAAACTACAGCTATGTTAGAGTGACAAATCACAAAACATGGAAATTGTAGAATTGTTAAAGATTATTATTTTCACTCAGAAAACAAAATATTCCCTAAGTACCAACACGATTCTGAGAATAAAAATCTCTTGCAAGGTTTTCACAATTTTTCTTTTCATGCTACAGTTCAAAACCAGATTTATACAGATTACTCATTCTCTGTATAATGATTAAAAAAAATTAGTATATTCATGATTTGAGAAGTTTTTAATTATCCTGTAAAAACATGAGTTTTTAAAAAGTTAAATGTTAATTAGACCAGATATACTAAGGAGATATGACTGGAACAATATGTTCAATGGCAACCAAAAAAAAAAAAAAAAAGGGGAGAAAACCAACAGCTAATACATGCAGCCAAATTCAGGCCAAAACCAAGTTTCTGTATTACAATAAAGAGCAATGTTCTGATTTTATGCAAAACCTGTAGGGTGTCAGTAGCAATACTTTACACTCTTGGCACAAAGCACGGAAATATCCAGTTCATTTGCATAGAGAAAGGAATCCGAGTTTCCCAGCACCAGCTTTGCAGAGTAATTACAAGGTGCTCACAGGCTGTGCAAATACAGAAAGCATAGGAATAGGTAGTTTTTTGTGAGGAAGAGTAAAGCCCAAAGAGAATCTATGATTGCACAAATGACAATCAGTCTTCACTCTACTTACAGGCAAAATATTCTTTTCATATATTGACTGTTCCATTTGTATAGAACTCACTCAATGAATTAATAATAAATGAATGCTATTTATTTAATAATCATGTTTCTGAATGATAGTTCTCTATTATAATTGGCAGTGTCACAAATAATTCTCACCACTGCTTTACTTTGTGCAGTTTGGACTTCTAACATTTTTACTTCTCTATCTTCCACATTTAAGAAAGTTGGGAGGGGGATAAAACTGCCAAATATGAGACACTTAACTAAGACACTTTTATTCTCGCTAATTCTTATTAGCCTTTTTGAATCCAGAACTACTCTCACCCTTGACAGAATATGAAAGTGTATTGCTTCAGAAATTATGCACTGACACACAGTGCTGTTTTTCCTTACAAGTCCACAGAAATGCCACAGAGGTAAGTTCCCTTATTAAGTGTGAAGTTCTAATGACCCTATGATATTTTTCTTTGAAAAACATGCCTGAGCACAGATGGGACTTTGATGTCTGTTAGCAAAAACTGTAGCAGTTATTGTCCTGCTCTATGCTTTACACTGGTAACATCTGGGCAAATAACAAGCTGTCAAATCAATCATGGCCCTACTATGGCATGTAAGGAAAAAAATGCAAAACCTTTGAGGCATTCAGAACACAGTGTTGCACTGGGTCTCACTGCTGTTTGCCAAAAGGCTTTTCATGGCAATTAAATTTCCTGGAAACAAGGCCTCCTCCTGAATGCTGAAAAGGCTCAAATTCATGTTCTCACCACAACACAAGACATAATACAGTAATCTGAAAGTAGGACAATCTTTTTTTTTTCCCAAAATTCCAAGGTCACACAAAAATGTTGTGTCTAATTTTATACTTAACTTACCAATAGCAGAGGATGCTGGGTACATGGTACAAAATAATTAGTAGAGCAGAACAGTATGAATAGTTACACTCATACAGATTCCTACATGAAAGTGGGCAAGTTTGCCAACAGTGGTGATACCAGAATTCTCTTTTGAATTTGTCTTAAATGACTCTGCCCTTGATACTTCATACATCCCTGGGGAGGTCAATTTACATAAACTGACAGCAGCTCTGACTCATACATTGCCTCTCAAGCTAGAGAACCAAACTGACATTTCCAAGTATTTAACAGATTTTGTCTCCGTGATCACCCAGTCAGATCCCAATGTCTCACATACTTGTATATTCACTCCTATCATGTTTCAGTAAACCTGTCAAGCTTGCACCTGTTCAAAGGTTGGTGGAACACGTCTACTCATCACCTCACAATAATCAACAAGTGACAGCTGTGTCTGTAGCTGATTCTAACTTTTCTATCATAATGAGGGACATAAACAAATCTCATTAGCTGTTCATATTTCGCCCATATTTCCCTAAGAAGATTCGTCAGGCTATAAAGACCTGAGTCATGCACTCTTATGACAGATTGGCATCTGATACTGCAAGTTATGAGAACAATGGACTGCTTCCGAGTATGTCTCTCTTCTTTTCTTTCTTTTTCCTTTTTTTATTAAAACCAGCTACCAAATAACTGTTGCTAACATTTTTTGTGAAAGCTTTCTTTAGGGAACAGACAATCAATGTCAAACACCAGTTGAGGAAAACAGGAGTCATCCTTGGCACTTCTTGAACCTTCATGTTGAAAGAGCAATGCCAGACATTTTTCTAAAGCTTTGCATTAAATGATGTTGAAGCATTTTGTAAAATAAGTATCTATGCAATATTCTAAGGATTGGGAATGTATTCAGCAGTTTTCAAAAATATATGAGTTCTGATTTTATTAAAACTAGTAGCCTCTAATCATACCTACTTCTTGGAAACGTCATAAAAGAAAATTAAAGAAAAAAAAGCAAGGTAGGAAAAGGACAATTCTCCTTATATCTTTGAGGGGAAAAAAATCACCTTCATCTTCAGAGAATGTCTCTTCCACATTAAAACGACTACCTTTTAAAAAGTAAGAGAAAGCCTGAAGTCATAGACTTGCCCAAAAAAACACATTTTGAAATTGATCTTCCTCCTTTACTGGAATTTGTTCTACAGTTTATATATTCTTCCTGAGCCCAGGAATAGATACTCTTTATCCAAAAAAAAAAAAAAAAAAAAAGGAAAAAAAGAAAAAAAAGGTTATTTACTTTGTCATCTTTTCAAGATCAGGTTTTACCTTCACATCCAATTCACTTATCCACAAAGCAGAAATTATTTTCTCCTAAGTGAACGAACAGTTACATATTTTCTTCCCATAGCTTTTTTTTCCACCAAAACCTTTAACATTAGGTTTCATACTAGCCTGCTGCAGCAATTCCCAGCTTAAAAGTGATCCCATCAGCTGCCCTCAGCTCTTAAGGCAAGCGGTGGGGAATGAGATGAGTGAGCCATTCTGGTTACCACATAAGCAAAATAGCATCCATGGGGTCCCATTCAGAAACTGATGTCAAAACCATCTTCGGGGCCACACAGGGGATCTCCAGCACTTGTACACAAAGCCTCGGACTGTGCCACCAGGGTTCTGCAGAGAGATTTCTTCCCTGTTCCTGCCTTGGTAGCCAGAGAAGTCCTGGTCTGGCAAGCTCTCTGAAGAGCCTGCATGCCCCAAGTCAGAAGAGAACAAAAGCAACTGGGAGGTCTTGAAAGCTACTCTCAAAATACTCTTCATCACACAAGGTGCTGGACATCATCTCTTCACAGATTTTACTGTCCCTGACAGCTGGCCTTGTTAAGGTGTTTTTTGCTCTTGTACATAGCAACTGGTCACTGCATTTTTTTCTTGACTTCCATTTAGTGCATGCCTAGCTCTTCCTGACAATGCAAATTCTGCCATCTTATCATATCCTCCTCATAATTTTTAACTTTGATTTGCCCCTGCATATTCCAGGAGCTTTTATTTTTTTCTTCTTTTTTTTTCCAATAAATTACTGATAACCTTTACTTATGAAGCCTAGGAAATCCCAGAATAGCATCTTTGAAGTGAACTTTAGGCTTATTCTTCTCGACTTTTTCTCCATTTTTTACTCTCAGATCACGATTAAAATCTGAGGCTGAATTATCGTGTGTATAATCTCTTCCAAGCTTGCTCAATAGCCCAAAAATTGTTAAGAATGCTTCAAAAATTCTTTACAGTTTAAATCTGCTATATAACTTTGATATCTTTTGGAAGTGGGCTTTTTGGGGGCTGGGGTTTTTTCCCCAAGCACCATATTATTCCTCAGAATTAGTAATACAATCTCATAACTAATTACCTTGTCTTTACTCAGATAACTGCATGCCACTAAACAAATCTTGTATTTCAGAATCCTTACTATGCCTTTCCTCATTTTACTTGCCAATACTTTCTGACTTCTGTTCACTTATTGCTAAATTTCTGGCAATTCTCTGATGCAGTGTTGCTCTATTTCATCTACTCCTGTGCTTGGTTATCAGTTTCTTTTCCCTCCACATCTCTTGTGAATATTTTGGGTGGTTTTTAACAAGAAGCATGTTGTAATGGTGCTACAATTTAGATGAGTCCTTATGTTAACAACAGATAACTATGATATTATGGGAAAGAGCTCAGGAGAGAAGGAAGGACAGCTACATAAATCATCACTGACTGCTAACACAGAACAAACTAAAACTGGCTAAACCAATTCTTCATTTTCAGACCATTAACTAACAGGCCCACTGTTGTCTTCTGTGATTCTGTGCAGCGTCTAACTTCCTGGAATGTCTTTCTGCATTGGACAACTTTCTTGTACTTCGCATAAGAAATCAAAAAAAAAATTCTGTTATGTTTCATTGGTTTTCTTATTGGAGAAATACAGAGGGTCTCTCATGGGTCAATACCTGGACGCATGTTTATAGAAAATGAAGTGCACAGTGTAGTTTATTTCTAAACAAAGCAATGTACTGTGTTTCAGATAAACATGTACATCTGAATTTTACAATGATCCCATTGTTTTCAAGCCAAGACTTCCATTATGTTTTCAGGTCAAGACCTCCATACCCATTCTCTATTTGTCTCAAATTCGGGACTAAACACTTTTCTCTATTTAGGAAGCTGTCGTATTTTCAAAGAGCTCCTCTTGTTTATTTACAGCAAACAGGAGCTGACAACTCCAGAAGGCTTCCCTTGTTGTCCCTCCTGGTCTTACTGACTTTTCAGGAATCCAGGAAGATCACAACACAGATAAGCGAAGAACAGTTTCCACTGCACACAAACCCCCATGAGGGCACAAACAGGCAGCAAGATACCATGAAGAAATTTCCAAGTAAACATTCTCTTTCAGGCTAGATCTATAATTTCATTATTTAGAACACTCATTTGGTCTGTAAACTGATAGTATATCATAGGATTAACTCTCCCCCTGGCTGAGATTCACACACATACTTCTGGTAATACTAACTTGATGTATATGTCAATTCCTGCCATGTGTAATGGCAGAACTCATTATTCTTAATGCCCGTATCTTCATTAATAAAGAAGATGCAATATTCTGAGAAATTTCCACAATTTGAATGGCTTATATCAGGAGTTGATAAATTAATTTAACATTTATTCAATTCAAATGGTGAATTATTCTTGCATTACTAGTTCATCCTTCTTGCTCTTGCATTCCTTGGCAACAATGCTTTCTGCTGTCTCCCAGACCTTTCATGGTATAGTATGTTTTTTGTAAGTTACCTTTGACAAAACAGCCCAATATAAGAACAAAAAAAAATCCTACTTGATTTGGTAACATAGCTTAAGGAGAAGCTGAAATGCCTGATTCGAAGATCAAGACCAGTAACTGTTAAAAGCCATTCCTGAAACTTTGAGGGCAAATTTCTCCACCAACAACTCCCAGTAAAACGTTCTAATTCTATTGAACAGAAGAGCATTGAAGAAACACCTCTGGAGATAACATTGTCACTCATCTTAGAATAGCATCCATAAAACTCCCCAAAACTGTATGCAAGAGACAGATTTTAGCGACAGATTTTATGCTGTATTAATTATGGATTGCTCACATAAACCAAAATTTGTTTTTCCCCTTGTGATGCCACAAAAATGAAAAACGAAAATAAATTATTTCTCAGTTGGTAAGCAGCTAAATATAAGATTTATGTTTGTTGGTGTTGTGTAATACTGCTGGCCTAATTCCAGTCACTAAACTCTTCAGCTGTCCCTCAACAGGTGTAAAGTGGTTTCACTAACTTTGTACTTCGGCAAAAACACATCAGAACTATTCAGAGACCCTGAAAACCTTGAGTATTACAGCTATACCATTCTTAAGGACTGAGAGTCATGACTCCACCTTGACTCTCTTACCTACATAACTGCAAACTACCCACGCAAAATGATGCTCAAATGGAGAATTATCGATGTCTCTGTCAGTCTGCAGACCTATAATCTTACGATGCTATAAACACATGCAAACTTTTAGCATCAGCACTGAATGACAAGTCCCATGACTGAATATTAAAAAGCCCAAATTTCTTCAACATCTCCCACCACTTAACAAGTCAACCAATCATATTACTGTGGGACTGTGCCACCAGCGTTCTGTTGAGAGATTTCTTCCCTGTTCCTGCCTTGGAGCTAGAGAAGTCCTGGACCGGCAAACGCTCCGGAGAGTCTCCATGTCCTAAGTCATTATATTACAGATTTTTTAAAATTTAACGTGAAATTAAAGGGTTGTGTTTGAACTTGTTCTTTCACCAACAAATCCTGCCAGATCCTTAGGTTTCCCGCAATATGCCGAGGGCCAGGCGGGCCGCACGAAGAGGCTGCTGCCACCGCTGCGGGCGGCCAGGCAGCGAAGGCTTCGCGTGCCCTCCCTTCCCAGCCTTCCTCCGCCGCGCTGCGGGCGGGCTCCCGGGCCGGGGATCCACTGCAGCCTCCGGCGGCGAGGAAAAGGGGGCGGAGGAGAGCCCGTGCTGGAATGAGGGGCTGTCCCGCCTGCCCCTGACCGGTGGTGCCCCAAGTCCCCCGAGGTTCATGTCTTGCCACGTTTGCTTCGCCTGTCTCCGAGAGACTCCTCTCGGCCGGAGCGCCGGCTGCTCCTCCAGGGACCTTCCCAGCACTAATGCTCCTGGAGATGGATGATCCTGCCCCCTGCCAGCAGCGGCAGCACGGCTCAGGCAATCCAGGGCAGGAGAAGGGAGCAATTATGTCCTTCCTCAGGCTGAACAGCAGGGCTGAATAGCTTAGTAAGATAAAAAAACCCCAAAAATTACGTGCATATCTACCTATATACATGCACTGTGTACTACAAATCTCATCAAGCATTGCACTGTTTGTAGTTCAGAATTCATTTTGAGTGCCATTGTCCAAAGTTCCAGAGGCTTAAATTACCCAATGTTATGTCTGCCAGCGGAGGGAGCCAATTTTATTCCATAAACATAGGGGGAAAACATTTTTGAACATGAAAATTCCTGGTCTTTTTACATTTATCAAGTCAGAAAATAATAAAGTATAATAATTTTTCAGTGGCATCTGTATAGCATGATTTTGAAGGTCTCTGTGACCCATATAGCCTTATAAAGTAATTTGAATTTCAGACGAGAGTGGGAATAAATTTTGAAAGCCAAGTCTTGTGGCATCACTTACACACTTCTTCCCCTTTTTAAAATAATTTATTTCTGCATTTATTAAAATTATTTTAGACACTAATAAACAACTGTGGTAATTACTTTTGATAGACAGCATATACAGAACAAGAACTCAGAGCAGCTTACTTTATCACCTTCAAAGTTATTATGCTTGTAACAGGTATGCCTTCTGGTCCAGGAGGATGATGGAAAATCAGTCGTTGTTAATTATTTGTGACGTCTTTAGATTTTTTAATTTCACTTTAATTACACAAGGGTCAGCAGAATGCTGACTTCAAATACGATCATATGTGCCTCCTTTCATACTACCTGACTGAAAAAAAGACCTTCTCTGAGTGCCAATTTACAATATAACTGAGTTAATTACAATATTTTGCATGCAAAAGCAAGTAATAATATTGAATAGCAGACTGCATCACATTGTGTGTATGTATATATATATATGTATATTCCTTCAAATTCTAACAGAAATGTTAAGGAAAATTTTAGTCATTATTTTGAGGAATTCTTAGTTTTAAATGTTCTTTCATAAGTCTGGATTTTGAGGAAAGGATCTTAAAAATGTGACAGAAAATGTAAAAGCGTAACGCTAAAATGAGCAGCGTTGTGGCAAAATATAAGGAAATTCCTACGTCACTTGCAGTTTATTGTGGTAAACTCCAAGTCCAATACTGGTGTAGGGATTCTTACAGACAGCAGAGCTTGGGCATTATTGCCAATAAGCTTTCTAACATACAGGATTGAATACAGCATTGGCTTTTCCTGAAACATTATGTCCACCAATACCGCAAGAGGGGCAAATTTTAGTTAAAAAACATGCAGGGATCTGATTCATTCTTTGCAGTCTCAAAGTACAGCTAAACTTCAGTCTGCCAAGGCTGCATTCCTAAGAAGTGCAGCTGTAAGCATTTTAATCAAAAATAAAGCAACTTTTCCCATAGTAATTTGTATAGCAGAGAGGGAAAATGTGCAGTAGCTTAGGAAGTACATGCAATTTAAATGTTCAGGAAAAGCATTTATAAGTGTGAAGGACAGGGAGCCTGGAGCTCTCCATGGGAGCCATGGGATCACCAGTACTGTCAGCCTGATGAGCCTGACTTTCTAGCAGCTAACTTTTCTGAACAGATTTCCATTCTGAAAGATCTCAGGTGCTTCATCTACGAGGCCAACAACCCAACACAGTTGTAAGTGTGTAAGCATTTTTGCTTTCTCTTTCGGAATAGTTACATTTTCCTTGCCCTCATCATCTTCCTCAGATGAATCAATGACAGTCAAGTAAGTCAAGTGTAAAGAACATAATAAAAGGAAAATAGTGGTTAGCAGAGCACAGTACTAAATGACTGACAACAGAGCTCCAAATTGAAGAGCTGGAAAGTGACAGATTAAGGGTGTTACTGTATTAGTTATCTGGAGTCACTGAATAGATATTTATGCATCATAAACCCATTTAAAAGTGAAATTAAAGTTTAATCTAAAGGGAATGGCATAAATTTAGCATCTCAAAAAAAAAAAAAACCACCTGTATCAAGATGAAATGCTCTGTGGAATGGAATATTAGCCATTTAGATTTTAAGAAATAATGACACAAATCAACTAATGAAATGTGTTCTTATATATTCCTCATACTAGCTCCAGGCTTTATTTCTTATGCCCTCTAAACCTTTACAGATATTTATTCCTATCTATTTCATCCTTTTCCTCCTTTTTTTCTGGTTTTGTTTTTTTTTCCCCCCAGTGGAAACTATCCCACCTCCTTCTTTTCTCTGTTTTCATTTTCTGCACTAATGCTTAGCTTTGACTCTGAATTTGTCTCAACTGCAGGCAGCTGAATTATTTCTTCTAACTTTTTTCTTACCCTAGACCAAAAATGTCCTCTGGCTGCCATTTTTCACGACATATGATGAAAATATACAGGATAAATAAAACCAGTGGAAGGAAATTTACAAGTTTGCTCAGATTTACGAACTTACATGAGAAAAGGAACAATAGGGTTTTTAAATAGCATCTAGGATAATGTGGTCCCATTCTTCTTACAACACAGAAGTATTACTGTGCTTTCAGCTGGTGCTGTTTGCTCACAATTGCATTCTTGCTTAAGATCTCCAAATGAAAAATGAAGGTCAAATCCTGAAGGTAGAAGTTGCGTGGGGTAGTGCCAGATGTCTCAAAAAAAAAACTCCAAAACCATTAGATGAACAATACCTAAACCATTTTTATACAAGATGGTCATTAATTTGTTTTCCTTCCTCCACTTTGTAAATATATATTAGTGATTTCAAGCTAAAGGGAACACCATAGGGAGCAAAAAGTTCATGTAAACAGTAATAAATAATCACATACCACTAATATATAATAAAGACATATTTGTACCTTTACATTTATTCTTTCTACTTCACCAGGTTCATGAAGATATTGTTCACCTACGGTAAGATTTGCATAACTGCAAAACCAAAATTAATTACTTAGGTATTCAAAACTCAAGAAACACTTAATAAAATACTCTGCAAGAAGAAATATTGCAAAGTTACTCATATCCAGCTCCTTTCTTTCCTGGATTAGTATAAAACTTCTTTCCAGGAGGAATGTATCTTTCATTGTGTTTCAATTGTGGACAGAAGTACACATACAAGACCCTTACTGTTTCATAAGAGCTGCCAAATCCACATAGAAGTAGTAAATAAACACATTAAATAATGTTTTGCAAATACTTCAGGCTTTCCATATCTAGTGTGCTAAAACAACAGTAAGCAGGAGACCCAAATAATACTTAATTATATTTAACTCAGGAGTTAAATATAAAAGCAATCAAATCCACTGTCCACGGATCTATTACAACAATTCCAGGCACAGTGTTATGGACAAAAAATAAATAAGATGGTGGCAGAGACGAAGTTTTAGGATGCTCATTAATACATATGTAGTCAATAGAAATTGTTTAGATTTTGTGCCAGCAAGGTGAAGCACATATATATCTGTGCTGATTTTGGCTGGAGTAGAGTTAATTTTCCTCCCAGTGGCTGGTATGAGGCTGTGTTTTGGATTTGTGCTGAACACGGGGTTGATAACACAGAGATGTTTTTGCTATTGCTGGGCAGGGCTTACACAGAGCCAAGGCCTTTTCTGCTTTTTGTACTGCCACACTGGTGAGGAGACTGGGGGTGCATGGGAGACTGGGAGGAGACACAGCTGGGACAGGTGACCACAACTGACCAAAGGGATATTCCAGATCATATGGGATCATGCTCAGTGTGTAAAGTGGGGGATGTTTGGAGTGATGGCATTTGTCTGCCCAAGGCACTGTGATGTGTGATGGGACCCTGCTCTCCTGGAGATGGCTGAACACCTGCCCGCCCATGGGAAGCAGTGAATTCATTCCTTGTTTTACTTTTTTTTGTGTGTGTAGCTTTTGCTTTCCCTATTAAACTGTCTTTATCTCAACCTATGAGTTTTCTGGCTTTTACCCTTCTGATTCTCTCCCTGATCCTGCTGGTGGGGGAGTGAGCAAGTGGCTGTATGGGGCTTGGCTGCTGCCTGGGTGAAATCACCACAATTTCCAGCAGAAAGTTTTGAGAGATGAATATCACACATTAGCCCTGTCTGGCATGTGGATGCAGAGTAGAAAAGCTGAAGCAGCACAGCAGTGGAAACACATCTAATTATATAGATTTTATACATTCTATTATAAAAAGCAATATGCTGGAACAGTGTGTACAACAGGTGAGCCAATTACACTTGTGCTCAGCATGTGGAACAGACAGTACGTGTTAAGTTTTAAAAACCTCACATTTTTTTGCTTGTTTTGGAAGGGTTTTTTGCAACGTGTGGAGGTTCATATTGTGTGAAATGCACCATCACTTCATCAGGCAACCTCAGTGCTGTTCTTCGACTGTTGGGAGCTCTTGCCATCAGGTAAGGAACCAAGGGCCAGGCGACACGAAACAACCAGAGATGACCGAAAACTGACCCTTGGAAACCACTTTACGTGCTCGCTGTTATGAAGCTAGTGAGCATTATTTGTGAGGACAGAAATAATTTATCGGAAATAAACAGACCTGGAGTTAAATTCTACATCTTAACACACAGAGCATTGATTAAGGGATCAACGGGGACGACTTTGGACCCCAGCATCTCAATGCTCCTGAGCAGGGTGGAGGTAAACGAGCCTAGCCTGGAAGGAGCAGTAACGCGAGGCAGCAGCCGAGCAAGCGGGATTCCAGAGCGTCTCCCAATGGATTTGTAGAAATGATGAGGACGTAATACCACCGTTTGGCTAGGCTGAGTGCAGCCATGCCTGCCCAAGAGAGAACGCTCAGCCCCACGGCAGCACCGCACGGCAGCGCAGGCGGGTGAGTGCGAGGGGAGCCCCGCGGCAGCGCGGCCCCTCCAACCCGGCCGAACGGGAAGCAGCGCGGCCCCGGGCCGTGACACAGGGCCTGAGCGGGCGGGGGCCGGAGGAGGCGGGGGCCGGAGGAGGCGGGGGCCGGAGGAGGCGGGCCGGAGGAGGCGGGGCCGGAGGAGGCGGGGGCCGGAGGAGGCGGGGCCGGAGGAGGCGGGGCCGGAGGAGGCGGGGCCCGCCGGCACCACGGGCCGCTCCCCCCGCCCCGCCCGGCCCGGCGGCACCGCGCGTGCGCAGCGAGGATGCGGCCGGGCCCGGCCCCCGCGGCGGCGCTGACGGACGTGGTGAGTCCGCCCCTCCCCTGCCCGGCCCCCCTCTCCGCATCCCCGGGGAATGGACGGATGGGTGGAAGCGTAGGTAGGTGGGTGGGTGTCCTTCCTCAGCAGGGAGGGGAGTGTTCCCGTTCGGGCTGAGCTAGCGGCGGGGCGGGCTGGGGGCTGGTGTCCGCGCTGCGGGCTGGGTGCTCGGTGGTCGCGTTTGGGCCTCCAGCTCCGGGGGTACCTCGGGGGGGAGGTGCGGAGGCCCGTCGGTCCCCTTTCTGCAGGGCCCAGGTTGTGTCACACGAGGGGCAGTGGCCCCTCCCGCACTGACGCCTTCCTATACCCCCGGCCATTCTCCTTCGCTCTCGGGGGATTGGGCTTGCCTGGCTTTAGTCAGGGATGTGTTGGAAGGAGGTCATCATAGTGGTGCGAGGCGCTTCTCGGTGGTGCCGAGCAATAGGACAGGAGGCAGCGGGCAGAACCTGATGCCCAGGAAGTTCCACCTGAATGTGAGAAAGAACTTCTGTACTGTGCAGTGTCTGAGCACTGGAACAGATTGTCCAGAGAGGTTGTGGAGTCTCCCTCACTGGAGGTACTCAGGAACTGTCTGGACACAATCCTGTGCCATGTGCTCTAGGATGACCCTGCTTGAGCAGGGAACTTGGAACAGATGACCCTAACACCAAGGTTGTGGGTTTGATCCCCATTATGGACCATTCACTTAAGAGTAGGACTCATTGTCCTTGTGGTTCCCTTCCAACTCAGAAGATTCTGTGATTCTGTGATCCACTGTGGTCCCTTCCAACTTCACCCATTCTGTGATGTCCATGATGAGCCACTATCAAAAGTGGCTCCTTTTGAAGAGCTCTTCTTATTCATGGACATTATTCTTGTGTAGTAATAATTCAAATAGAAAACATTTTTCATATCAACCCAGGCAAGCATTTTTTCACATTCTGGCTGGCACTTTTGTGGGTTCCACACTGCAAGACCCTATTAATGCAGATAAGCCGGTTATCTAAAATACGTCAGGATTATGCTTCAGAAACCAAACTGCTTCTTGGCACTCCAGAATCACTGAAACCTGAAAATCCTTCACCAGCGGATAAACTGTAGTAGATGATTATATTTTCAAGGCACACATATTTGCATATTTCTCTTTAGAATGCTTTTAATGTAAAGAAAAGTAATCCTATGTTGTGAGGTTTTTATTTCATGAGTAGCAATAGCATTGCACTTGGAAGTGTGTCGTACTTTGTAAGCAAACAGTTGTGCAATAAGTCTTTCCAAAGGGTCCTAGTATAATTATTTTTACAGGTGCTTGGTGGTGTTTGGGAGCAGTTAAAGCTGTTAACCATTCTTTCTGTGGACTGTTAGACTGAGCAATACCCACACTCATCTGTCACCTTTTGTTTCTCTCTGTACTGCCACAGCTGTTTTTGTGTGGTGCACTGAACTTTACTAGGGATTGATCTGTCTGAAAAAGCCCTCTGTAAATAGAAGGGTGTTTTTTCCATCTGCATGAATTCTCTGGTGAAGTTAAAATGTCTGCAGTGAGCAGTTATGAGGACACAGAGCGGGGGCTTCCTAAGGGGGAAGAAGCAGCTGGATGGTCTCTATGGTGGCATAAGTAGCTCTCCTGTCAAATGTGAAACTCAGCCTTAGTTCTAGAGGTTGTGTATGTCACCCCCCCTTTTTTTTTTTCTCATTGCCCTGAAACTGTGATTTCCTAACTAATGAATGCATACTTACAGATGTGCCTGATTACCTTTCTGTTTAGTTCTGTCCTTGCTTTACTTGAGCTGGAAGAATATTTTATATATATATATATATTTTTTTTTTTTAATATATATATATGTAAGAACTTATATTATGGGAAACATGGTATTTGGATTGAAACAATGAGAAACAATGACATTTTACCTAAAGTATTTCTATGTGGTAGACGTATAAAATTATGGCTTTTTTGTCTAGGTAGGAAATGTGTTCCAAGGTGTAATTGAGGTGCTGATTGCAGTGACTGTGCACTGCTGCACCACTCACTTCCCTGTTTATTCACTGGCCTTCTGTAACCTGAGCAGCTGCAGTAATTGCTGGTGTGCTTGCACATTGTGGTATAACAGTAGTCAGCTGTGGCTTGAGAGAAGGCATGTGGAAATGGCTGTTCATTTTCATTGCTTCTTTTTTCTCCTTAGATAATTCTAGAAGCTATGGATATACTCTTCAGAATAAGAGGAGGCTTGGATCTTGCATTTCAGCTTGGAACTACTGATGGTGTGTCTATAAGACTAATAGATTTCCTAATACTTATATAAACTTTTATTAAGAAACTATTTATTATATTTATTTTTTTAGCATTTCACCAGGTGTTAAGTACTTCTTCACAAACCTGTAATGATTGAGTACAAAAAATACTATTCTTTATCTCCATAAATTTTCTGAGGTTTTTTCCATATTATGTTTTTTGATTTAGTTTGAAATAAACTTTACATTGACATTTCAAACTAATTTCCTTTGCATATACTTCTTACTTACGGATATGTTATTGGGACCACTTTTCAGCTTGAAGCCAAAGGTGACTCTGAAATTCTAAGCAAACTTAAAACTTTAAGGCAGTGAATTTGGTTATAACAGGACTGTATTAAAAATACAATTTTGAGACTGTGGTCCAATCTTTCTAGAGAAATAGAGGAGGAGAACAAGCTAACTAGTCACTCTACTGAATTTAGACAGGATTGGCTACTGCAATTCCATGTGATAGCAAGGGACTAGTCCATATGGCATTGAGGGGCTCCTCTGGTCCCACATTGTTACAGTAAAGTGGTGTTCTCTTCAGAAAGCCTGCTCAGGGCTGTCAGTGGCCGTTGAGCTGTCATAGGGCAGAACGGGGAAGGAGGCTGTTTTTAGCTCCACTCTCGGTCATTCTGCATTTTAAAAGGACATGTCTCTAGTAGAAACTCTGAATTCCATCTAGTGAACCTTGATAAGGAGCTTGATCTTATTTGAGTTCATAATGTGGAGCAGAAGTGTTGAGTAGATTGACCTAATCCAAAGCAGCATTTTGTGAGTTGCATCCTCAGAGAAGGGTTATTTATTTGACATTGTCTACAGTGTATTGAATTATAACCACAGTGAAGCAGACTGGTGTTTGAATTGTCCAAGTGCATGGCATTCACACCTCTTAGTGTGTAAATGTGGCACACTGTTCCTTTTGAAGAGCAGTGAGGTTCTTCTTTTGGAGCAATTTTCCTTTGACTTTTCTAATAATGTAGTTTTTACAGACTTCTAGTTCAAAAGTTATCTAATAGTGACCAAATTTAAGTTAATGCATCAGAGGGATACAGCATAGTCTTTGATAGCTTTTTAGGCTTTTTAAACTTATTGTATTCAAACTAATGGTTTTTAACCTTCACAGCGAGGAAAAAAAGGTGGCTAATGTGCCAAAGTTACTCTGTCATATCCGATAGTGTCATATCCAGTATTGGTTCAGGTTGTGAGGTGTGGGTTAAACACTACAAGCACTGAAAGACAACTGGATATACCAGTAATAAAGTTTCAGGCAAACCAGACTGTGGCTTACAGGTTTATGTTGGCCAAAATTTGGTCCTCAGCTGGAATGTAGGCTCTGCTTTTCCAAAGGTTTTGTCTGGTTTTGGTTTGTATTTCTGAACAATGATACAAAGTCAAAAACACGTGATTGAATCTTTCCAGGATTTTTTCAAAAGCCTAAATATACGTAAAAGTTTGTCTGTACATAGAAGTTTGTTTGCAGCTGTAGGCTTGGTTAAGAGTTATTAGATGTAGTAAGTGACTGCAGAGTAGGTTATTCTGTAAATTTGACGGCATCTGAGAGAAACAGTACACTTTTGTTCAGGGAGGTGTGAATGTGAACGTTTGAGACACACCTGCTAAGTGAAATCTTACCTCAGTTTTTGTTTGCCCAGTCATTTTTCTGATCATAAAAGCACTTGAATCTTTATTCTGAGTCAAAACAATTTTATTAAATGTATGCCCAGCAGCTATTAAAAAATGGTGAGGGAATTTTCTAGGCTAATTATATCCTTACTGTGTTTCAGAGGCATCAACAAAAAAGGCACTAGGATATGTTTTCAGTGATCTTGAAAACAAACTGTCCTCAGAGGTTCTTGTATTCAGAATTTGCCACAGTCCAGTCTATGTGTGGCCTAACAATGGTATGACCACAGTTCCAGAGCTGACTGATGAGTCTGCATGTAAGGAGATAAGACGATTTATACAGTGAGTATATTTAAAAACTGGGGGGGTGGGGTTAACAGATTAATTTCATATTATAGAAATTTCTCTTTTTGTTGATAATTCAGATTTGATCAAGATGATGAGACCAAACGAAAGCTTGGCAAAAAAAAGGATAAAAAGTTACAGGATACGGTATGTTTCTCAGCCACTAATAAATTATATAAGACAAATTATTATTTAAACATTTTTAAAGTTGCCCTCCCTAGGTTTTTCTGTACACAAATAGGCATTGATATGACTTAAAAGAATGCTTTTAAAGTCATTGAGACTCAACATGAATGCAGAAATCCACTCATGGTAGATCAACACATAGAAGTTTGTCTTTAACATTACCAGCTTTTTTTAAACCCAAGTATTTAATTACTGAGTTTGATATCAAATATCTGCAATCTTACTTTTCCCTTCTTGGTGCATATGTAGTTGGAGATGTACTATTGGTGTCTTTATTCTCTGCAGCAGCCAATAATCAATGTAGACCTCATGTTGGAAATGACATCTTCATTAGCTGCTCTGGCTCCAGTCATTGAAAGGGAAAAGAAGGAACACCACTACATAAATATGACATTACCAGTTGATGTTGTTGTATCTGTTTCTCCAGAAGAACCATGGGGAAAGTAAGTGTTACCCTGAACTTGCAATTTTTCAGCTTCATTTCTGCTTTTTCTTGAAATAATGAAGTAAAACTATATCATTCATCAGTTTAATGAAAAGTATATCGTATTTTTGTGATGTACTTTTAACTGTGTGAATACTAAAAGCTCATGTAGACAGCTGTTTAATAATCTTGAGAAATGGTCCTTTTGCTGTCTATAAAAATTTCAGGTTTTTTTTCAGTCTATAGAAAATTCAGTTTGTCAATGTCTGGCAGATTTGATAACTCATAACCATTGCTTAGCAAGGAATTGAGAAAGTAAGGAAGATGTTCTGGAAATTCTTGTATGTGAGGTGTATAAAAGTGAGAGTTGAGGTGTATTTGATGAGTCTTTGTAATCTCAGCCTTACATTAGGGGCTGCAGCTGGGTAGGTACCAATGGAAAACATTTGAGTCTGCCTCTATTTTTTCCTTGCATTTTTTCCATAGGATTTGACTCTGAGTGATACTAAATGGAGTCGATAAAATGCAAAAAAAAATAGCCATATATGTAATTTTTATTTTGGCAAATGCTCATACTGATTGTGTTTCTGATATGAGAGCAGGGTAGCTGCATTTTGGATGACTGAATCACTAGGGATTCGTTTCTGTGTGCAGACAAGCTTTGAGTAAGGCACGGCTGGGCTCTGCCTTTCCCTGTGGAAGCAGAAGCATTGAAGTAGTGCAGTCATCTGCACTACCAGGTCAGACATGCATTTAAGCATTGTGTAACTCACAGCTGTGAGAAAAAATGATTCACCATCGCTGCTCTACTTTTTAAAATATGCTCCCTTGTACTTTGCAGGGTACAAAATCTCCTAGTGAAAGCAATTCATGGGCAATTAACTGACATGGAAAGATGTATCATGAAATACGTGAAGGGAACATCAATTGTGGTACCAGAACAATTTCATTTCATGTTACCAGGAAAAAATCACCTTGTAACAATCTCATATCCTACGGGTATTTCAGATGATCAGCTGGAAAGTTACAGAAAGGTAAAGCCAACAAACTGTAACAAGAACCTGGTCTTTTCTTTTTATTTTTAATTACTGTAATTGAAGCAGTGGTAAAACTTTCCATTTAGTCAATGTAGAATAAATACTAGGATACTGCTATTTTTTAAAATTTATTTTTATTATGACCAAAGCAGTATACTGGATGTGGAAACTCAATTTATTAGAAGTTATTTTATAGAATGTGCCAGATCTCATTTTCGTAAGGGAACAATAGAAACTTTAAAAGTACATAAAAATTGGTTGATGAAGATTTTGTCTAAATTATACTTCCAGTACAGTATTCTTTGAATTTCTCCACTTCTATGGTAGAACATCAGTTTACTTTTGGTGTGTTACTACATTCAGGTTTTAACACACGTCCTGAAAGGGTTAGTATTGAGGGGTTTGTTTGGTTTGGTTTTTTTCTTGTGGTTTTGTGGGGTTTTTGTCTGTTTGTTTGGAGGGGGCTGCTTTTTGTAGCTCACAGCTGACCAGGCTTAGCTACTTTTTGGCTTATTTTTGCCTTCTGGGTTGGCACACCTAGAAAAGAGAATATGGATGAGGTGGAAAAATGTTGAGATGCAGCAGTCCTTTCAAATTGAGGCTGATACCAGTCCAGGTCACACAATTTCATGTACTGAGACCAGGGAAAGAATATTCTGCAGCTTAAAGGTGTAGAAGCTGTGGGGACTTTTCATTTTCTGTGTGAAGCCTTATGCGGCATATAAAACCCAATCTAGCCTTGTGTTTGCAGAGGCCTCAGGCACTGGTGGCACTGTCTGTGTTCCCTGCTCTCTGTCTGCTGTTCACTGTTACCCACTGATGGGAAGTGGCAGTGCAGCTCCTGTAGCTGGGTTCAGTGCTGGGTCATCTGCCTAAAATGTATTACCTGTGTTACACACATTATCCTAGATGATCTCATCATTCCTTTCACTTTTGAGCTCTGTGAAATAAGACAATATATCTCTTTAAATGTGGCTGCCACGTGGCAAACAGCTTAAGAAATTTAAAAACAGACTGAATCTGCTTGAGCTATAAGCCCAATGTCTCTGCTTTGTCTCAGTATGTGTTATTTGTATGTTCCAATATCAGTTAAGATTATAATTTGGTGTGTGTATCTACATTACTGTGTAGATAAAACTGTAATTCCTTTCTATGATGGTATATTTTATTATACTTTCATAACAAACCTGTCACTCGTGGTATCTTCAGGGGGGCCCCAGCAGCAGGTGTTATGTAACAGGACTGCATAAAATAGTGGGCCTTTAGATGGGAGGTAAACCTGCATGAGCTTCCTTGGAGGGGTGAGGTCTAGTAGTAAACATACCTGCTGAATGTTTAATTATATTTTAATAATTTGCTAAGCTACGCTGTTAAAATTATGTCTTTATTGCTACTTACAATATGATCTTTCTTTTAATCCAAAATTTGAATTGTGTTTCTTATTTTTATTTGAACTTGCATGTAGGAATTGCATGGGTTATACAGTCTGCCTTGTGACAGACCATATTTCAAGAGAGCAAATGCTTATCATTTTCCAGATGAACCATATAAAGATGGGTATCTCAGAAATCCACATTTACATCTTAGTTCACCTGGCATGGAGTCTGGTATGGTAAGTTTAAATTGAAGCATTTTGCAGAAAATACCTTTTTATTTTAATTGAGAATTTTTTTTATTGAAATAAGTGATTTAGATAGTCAATGATGTGTAGATGAGAAAGTGAAATAATTGGCTTGACCTTTTAAGCAAAAGGGCTCCTCTGCACAAAATGGCATTGCTTTAATTTGCTGTATTTGTCCCAAAAAAATTGGATTTTCTTGGGAAAATAATGTACACATTTTTAGCATATATTCTAAAAAGTTTCTCAGAACCAGGACAAGAAACTAAAACTGTGAACAGAGAAGTTTAAGAGACAAAACCAGGCAGAGTAATCGTGTGTGAATAATGACCCTTCAAATCTTCCAAAGATTTGCAGTCTCCAACTGAAAACTTACAAGTGGCAGGTCATATGACTTCTCTGAAAACTGATGCAAGTGTGATCAGATGCTTCTGTGTTCTCTCCTCCTGTGCAGGTTTATTTAGTACAAGGTGTGTACAGCTACCACCACTATATGCAGGATCGCATCGATGACAGTGGCTGGGGCTGTGCCTATCGGTCTTTGCAGACAATCTGTTCTTGGTTCAAGCACCAAGGCTACATGGATAGGCCTATACCCACACACAAGGAAATTCAACAGGTACAGAATATTTAAGATTATTTTATGCATATTTGTCTAGAAAGGTTTGTGTAGGTTATTTTTTAAATGTCAAATTAATATATTTTAGAGTTTGGATTTGTGGGATTTTTTTGTCCCTTAAATTGAACTGGTGGTTCCGAATTGTTTATCTGTGTTGGGTGACATTATCTGTACAAATAAGATACCTTAAAGTAGTCTTTTAAATGTTTCCTTGGAATAACATTCTATTAGAAGCTGTGATACGACATTTTCAGTGTTTTTGTCAAGTGAAAAGAGAACAAAGAACCCAATGTGTCATGCTAAAATCAGTTTTAAAACTGGCTGTCATATTAAGTGACAGCTGGATTCGTTCCCAGATGCTACACATGAACTTACTGACACCTTTTGCAACTTTGCCATTGACAGTAGTGCACTTTTCCTGATTTTTGAACTCTCCTTCACTTCTTTTTCTGTTTTGAATTCAAATGCATACTTGAATATGTTCATTTCTGTTAACAGCACTGAGGTAAAACTGTAGGCTTATAGCTAATACCCATACTTGGGTATGCCTATCAAGGAATACTGCTGTTACCTTCAGTCTTCTGAATATAATTCTTCGTGTATCTACTGAACATTTTCAGTAAAATTTAATTCATTCCATAAAAAAACTCTTATCATACGTAGCAGGGATGTGAACACTAAAGGTAAAACTGCATTACCTGAACATTTCTCAATCCGCACCTGAATGCTATTGAAGTCTGTGCACTCCTGGAGTGTTTTTAGGCATCTAAAAGAGAGCAGTAGCCTGCAGAAGACCTTATGGGTTTTGTGTCCTGAGCAGAAAAGGCCCCTCTCAAGTGCTGCATGTAACATATAAGCCTCAGAATGAAAAAGAGTTTAAAATAAACCATAACCTTTAACATGTATCAGTGGCCTCTTCCTCAGAGCACTATTTTATGGATCCTTTCCTGAGTACTTTGAATAGAAATCCAAGCCTTTCAGTCTGCGAAGTGGCTTCTGCAGTGTACAAATGACACTCTCCATTATTAAACAGCTCAGTGGTCACCCTCCCAGCCTGAAGTCTGCCTGTGGACCTGGGGTTGTAGTCTCTGCTCTGCTCATGGGCACAGTTCTGCATTACTGCTCAAAGGGGCATTTCCAAAACAGAACCACAGTGAATGAATTCAACATTCATGGGTCTGCTTTTGACCATCTAGGTTCAAAACACATGCCCATATATATAAACCAACTTTTTCACAAAAAGTGGTGGAATTCCCTACTGTATGTTGTTGATACTTGGGTTTCTTCCTCATTATGATGTTGCAAAGGCACTGGTTGATGCTGGAGACAAACCTGCGGCATTTGTTGGGTCACGGCAATGGATTGGTTCGATTGAGGTACAGCTTGTTTTGAATCAGCTTTTTGGAATAACATCCAAAATATTATTTGTCAGGTAAGAATCACTACCTGTTCGGTAGCTTGGTAATTGCTAAAAAGACTGAATGCCTTAAAATGCAAATCATGATTACAGTACATGGGAGAAGAGAGATAATTAAAGAGATAATAAATCTTTTAAGGGTTCCTTGCTCATAAAGCCTGTATTCCACCTTTAGTTGTGCTAAGTGCTTACAGATGAAGGTGGTGGTAAATTTCTTGGGAGCTTGGGGTTCCAGTTTCCAGTTGCTATAAATTGCTTAATAATATGCAAATTGCCCATTTTTATAAAGTGATGGTCTAATGCTTCCATAAGAAATCTGGCTCCCATTGGGTGTGCTTTATCTATAAATTGCTTAATGATATGCAAACTGATCTGGAATTTGGCCTTTTCCTTTGCACCACAAACATAATTTTTGATGCGGGCACACAGTCTGATGGCCACAGAGAACTGAATGCACACTGACACATAAATTATTACTGCTGCCACAGATCTAACTTGTGAGTTTAGGATTGAGGCAAATTGTTGAAAAGTCTGGAAAATAATGTTCTCTTTTTTGCGTTTGTGTGGCAAATAAAGCAAGGAGTTTGTTTCCATTCTGACAATCTGATGCTCTCATACACAATGAAGGACCCTATGAAGGTATTTGGGACAAAAAGAATAATCATTAGCATTTATCAGAAGAAAAATTACCATATTTTTATCATTTAGGCAGCACTAAGCCAGTACTAAGCAGACTAACAAATCCTTGAACATGGTGGGATAAATACAGTCATGGAATTAAGAGCATATACTAACAGTGTGTATGAAAATACAAGTCAAAATATTTCTCATGTGTTAAGTTTATTTAGAGTAAAATCACAGTGCAGGTATTCTAAAAGAGCATGGTGATGGGGATCCTTAATGTTAGGAAAATAGTTCAGGTCTTCAGTATTTTAATAATATTTTTTGTTCCAGAGCTTGTACTTGCAGATCATCCACCTATAATTTATAGCAGCTGGGGCAGGCCCTGGCAGTAGGAAGATTTTCATTCCTGCATATGAGAATATAGAATACTCTTCCTTCTGAACTGGTTAGAATTGTTCATAGTGCTGCTACAAGGGAGCACCAGTTTTTTTCAGTGTTACGAAAAACCAACATCAGTACCATGCTGGGAAGAAAAAACAATCATGCAGCTTTTTCAGCTGGTCACTGGCAGTGGATGGAATTTTTGCCTTGAGCTTATTTCCAGCCAGCATCTCTAATTCTTTATGGAAATAAGATGTCACAGCTGCACTAGAAACACCGGTACTGGAACCATTATCATAAATGCACCATTTCCCAGAGTTCCAGTTTTGTATTCTGTCTGCATTTAATCCATTCTCTCTGCTTGGGAAGTAGGCACACAGACTTTCATTGGGTTTTAAAAAGATTAGCCACTGTATAAAGAAATATAAAGACAAAATATTAAAAATGTCTGTGTTAATTTCCTTGCCTAGCAACTAGACCTTGTGTTAGAAACCGTTTTTCAGATTGTCTCAGGAAGTTTACACAGGAATAATCCAAGTGACTTTCTAATCAGTTATCTATGCAGTGAACAAGTATAATGGATAATTAGAGAAGTAAGCCTAGTGAGAATGACAAATCTATTATCATTCTTCTTACCTAGCCAGGGTTCTGAACTAGCGCTGCAGGGAAGAGAGCTTGCTAATCATTTCAAGACTGAGGGAACTCCAATTATGATTGGTAAGTGCTTGAGAGTTGAAGAATGCTAATGAAAGTGCATGGCCTCCCTGTGCTGAATTTCATTTCAATTAGAACTCATTTTATTTACTGTACAAGAGTTAATCAAAACTGTAGATGAATTAAAAATTACAGTATTCCCAAGGTAGCCTTGAAAATTATACAATTTAGTCTGGCTGGTATCTTTTTATTCAGTATTTCTTTGAAACTCAGTATTAAACATGGTAACAAAAGTCAGTCTAAATGGTGTTTTCATAAATTGCTATTAAGTCAGAACTTGAGCTGACTTCCATTCTCTGCAGGAGCAAAAGTTCGGAGAGTTCCCCAGAGCTTCCCCTCAGAGAAGAGTACTGTTTATCTGGCTTGGAAGAGAAGGGTATTATCCAAATTTGCTTTAGGACCAGTTTTAGTAATCTGAAATATTGGTAAGATAAGAAGTGCCATTTGTAAGAATACTGTGACATTAACTGAACTATTTCCATGCTGTGTTTTAGGAAATTAGTAATATTTATATTATTATTTTCAACTTTAGTAACATTAATTTAAGCAATTTTTGCAATCTGTATTTGGCATTACATAGTACAGCGTAACTCTCTCAAAATAGGGGTGCCAGAAGTCCAGACTTTGGTATGGTGATGGTTTAGATCAGATATTAGGAAGAAATGTCTCCCTGTGAGGGTGGCGAGACACCAGAACAGGCTGCCCAGAGAAGCTCTGGATGCCCCAAGGCCAGGGGAATGGCCCAAGGCTCAAGGCCAGGTTGAATGGAGCTTTGAGCAACCTGGTCTAGTGGGAGGTGACCTGCCCATGGCAGGGGTGTTGGAAGTAGGTGATGCTTAAGGTCCCTTACAATCCAAACCATTCTATGAGTCCATTAAATGTTCTTGGCCTTTCAGCAGTCTTTTTGTCTGAATTCCAACAATGTAGAATCCTATATTAAAAAATCTTTTCATCTATAACTTACCCATCCCTGTAATGCTCTCTTGTAGGTTGATTTAATTTTGTTGTTGTTGGAGGGTTGGAGGTTGGCTTTTTGAGGGTGCATTTTGGGGATTGTTTTTGCTTGTATTCTTCCAGGGGTTTTGCAATCCCTACCTGCTGTGTGGAGCTATTACTACAATATTGCAGGGACGTAAAGTATTGCATGTTATCTGAAAGAAACATGCAAGAGTTGACCTGTGCCCATCTCATCAAAATATCCCCTTTTCCTGTTTGCAGGCTGGAAATCAGAATTTACTATTCTGCCCCGATATTCATTGATGTAACTTTGTAGAAAACAGCAGATAAACCTTACCCAGAAATTCTGATTTCTATTCTAATTTTAGTCCTTTTACCACCAGGAAATTTTGCAGATTTCATTTCTACAGTTAGGTTTATTTAAAGAAAAAGTGTAAAAGAGATGTTTGAAATATTCTTGACTTCATCTGGTGGAGGTGTTGAGGATTTAACCTGCCTTGCTTGGAAGAAATTTAGAAAATAAATTCTCTACTTACTTTAGTTACTATGACTAATCTTTCTCAGATATAGTAAAGATATGTTGTTTAATAATGTAAAGAATCTTATGTCAGACACTTTCAGAATTATCTTGATAACCAAGTTAATCTGTTAATAGAAGGTTTTGATGTACTTTTATTTAAGCCTGGTACATTAAGTCAATCTCAGTGAAAAAAAATTTAGCAATCTGTGTTTCTCCTATTTTAGGTGGAGGTGTTTTGGCTCACACGATATTAGGAGTGGCTTGGAATGAGATTACAGGGCACATAAAATACTTGATTCTAGACCCACATTACACTGGAGGAGAAGATCTGAATGTTATTTTGGAAAAGGTGAGGAATGGTGCACATATATACACACACATTTATGTGTATACATGTATTTTGGCATTAAACAGATAACGTCCAGCCAAATACAAATTGGCTATTCTGTGGCTTCTCCATTCCTTATGGAAGCAGTGCTGACCCCAGTTAACCTGCATATTACAATATGCTAAGTATTGTCAGTTTCTGAAACTTAGTGTCTTTGGAGGAGATGTATCAGATCAGCGACTACATCAACTTACTATACTATAAAGCAGTGTTCTTTATTTTATCTGAATTCACCCATCTCCCCTTTTACCCAGGAGTATATATGATAAATGTCTTTTGTATTTTGAATAAAACAGAAAATTCTGTTCAGGCAGAAGAAGCAGAGAAGATAATTTATTTTAAATTTTAAAACTTATTTTAAAAATCCAACATTAACCATTCTCAGATCAGACCTTGAACAATGTTCAGAGGGTAGGTACCAAACTGTTTTGAAAATGTGGAAAAACTCTAAAGGGCTCAAGGGTATGTAATGTCATTTCCACATTTAAAGCCACCAAAAGGGATGACGCAGCACATTACAAACCAGTAAACATAGTGTCAAAACTCTGAAAGCAGCTAAATCATCCTGTCAGTGCTAGGCAGTGAATGTCTTTTCTGTTTCTCATATTAAGTTGCAAATAGTAACTTCTATTTATAATCTTTGATACCCTTGTGTAGGCCCAACAAAAAAAAAAAAACCCAAAAAACCAAAGCCAAACAAAAAACAACAAAAAAAAAAAAAAAAAAAAAAAAAAAAAAAAAAAAAAAAAAGCTGTTTAAGAAACATTTTGCTGGCCTATAATGATGGAAGCTTGAAATGAATACTGGAAGAAACAATTTCCAAAGAACATGTAGGACCAGAGACTGTTACAGCTGTTAAGAATGGTCCAGTGGTCCAGGAGGATAAAATACATGCAGAATCCACTTTCCTCATCAGAAGTGTCTGGGGAGGAACTAAGGTGGACCGTGTGTAGCTCTTTTCTTCAAAAACACCTCCAGTAATTATGTGGTACTCTGCAAACTTAAAAGCTTTTGTTAGACTGTTTCTTTCTGCTGAATCAGGTTGAACAGTACAGTTTCTGATATTAGTAGCTATGTTTGGGGCTGAAATATGAACTGTTACCAAAGAAGGCATGGATTCAGGACGAGAAAAGGAAACTGTGAGAATGGTGGTCTCAGAATAACATTAATCTCTCAGTAGCAGCAGAAGGTAGTGAGGAGGTGGGGATGGGGAGGGGATGATACTTTCTAAGAACTAAGCTGCGGAAGGAGGAAGGGGGAGAGTGTCTTTGTAATGTGTTTTCCATTAATGTGTTTCCAGGCATGTAGAGAACTTTCTGAAAATTGTCGTTGCATTCTGTAGACATTTTAAAATAATTCATACAACTTAGATTAGTATGATTAGTAAAATAAGAATAGATCCAATAGTAGTAGACAGGAAAACCAGAATTCGTAGTAGATTTAAAAGCTATCTTGCTTCTCCTTGGACAGGGCTGGTGTGGATGGAAGGGCCCGGACTTCTGGAACAAGGACGCCTATTATAATCTGTGCCTACCTCAACGACCAAAAGTTATTTAAATTCACTCTTACGCTGAACGTGCTGCGACAGTATAGTAGCTGGTCTAGATAAAACTGTCCTGTTATTTATCAAAATAATGCTTTAAGTCAATCAAAACCCAGTTGAAATAGAAATGTTGCTTGAATAACTTAAATTAAGAAACTATTTTTTTTAAATGAAACCTCTAGAAATAAGAGTTACCTGCTTTGAACTGTATTACTTACAAATGTATTTATTAGGCAACAAATACTCTATACTTTTCCATAGGACAACTTTATGTTTATATAGCATTTTCTTTTCTGCTAAAATCTTTTTAGATTCAATGCCAAATATTTTTGTTTAATGGAATTCTTTCATGCCAAAAGGTGAACTGTCCTCTGCCTTTCAAGTTCCACTTAGCCAGCTGTCATGTCCATTTTGAATCTGTTCAAAGGCCTTGTTTGCTGCTGGTACTCTTGATGATGCATTTTAGGAGTGGGAGAAGAATGGCTGTATGTACTGAGTTTTATTGATTTTGCTCTCATATTTACACAGAAAAAAAACGCAAGAGAATTTTTACATGCTCATTTATTTATAGCTGTATGAATACAAGTATTCTAGGGGGGAAAAAAACCTCACAACATTCTTCTGTAAGAAGTAACAATAAACAAGCTTTCCTCCTTCTCAGAAGGAGACAGTGTCCCAGCACACATATCTGACTGCTCAGTGAATCATCCAGTCACGGTTCTTCAGACTTCAGATTCCCCTTATTTCATGTTGGGATTACAAGCTGTTTCTTCGGGTAGCTAGGAGACAAGATCTGTCATAGAAACAAACAAAAAAAGTCTGTAGCTACTTCATCAGTACATCAGTAAGAGAACCTATGATTTTTATTTCTTCTGTGTTAAAGTAGCCTCTTAAGTGGCATTCCATGTGTAGTGTCCATTTCCAAGAAGACCCTAACCAATGCAAATTCATCCTTACTAGCAGGCTTCTAAATCCAACTGCTCCGTGTCTAACACACATTTGTTTTATTTAGGTGCTAAAAACATTTTTAAAATATTCTGAATTGTATTAAACCAACACTATTACGCACCATGTGATCTTCTCCTCTTCCTGTTTATGGATCTGCTGGTTTCACTTTCTTGTTTCTGTGCAGTTGGATCCTCTCTCTGCAAGCCATGTTTGTCACTTAGCGAGTATCCAGACCGTCCTCTCAGTTTCATTGTCTGAGTGTGCTGAATTGTCCTGAGGAACTTGGCACATTCCAGAAAGCCATAATCCAGTGCGAGGTCTGCTGCTGTCTGTCCACTGTTGTTGCACAAGCTGAAACACAGAATTAACAATAACCAATTAAACTGGAATAATGAGCAAGCACTGATTAAGTGGTAATTTAGGCAGATGTATAAAAGTAAGTACAGAGAATCAATACCAAGAAGGTTTGTCAAAGATAGCATAGGGCTCATAGAGGGTGCTGGTATTAAATACAAAAAGGAATAATTGTTTTAAAATAAATTTGTCATCAGACTATTACTGGCTTAGCATATCAGAAAGGCAAGAAAAAGGTGAGATTATGATCAGGAATATTCTCTCAGCAGTTGTTACAGAGGTATATAGCTAAACAACAGCACGTGAGCGTGTGGTCTGTGCTCCTTTGGTGTTTATGTCAGTTTTTAATACTCTTAGGGCTATAGTCATGCTGTATTTGCAGCCTTAGCACGCATGTTCTTAGCAAGTTAAATGTGCTGCATAAAATGCATGTCGTTTGACACTCTTACTGAAGTTACTAAATGTAGCTCAACTTACTCAATTTTAGCATCACCAGCAACAAGGAGAGCAAGACATTCCAAACTCCCAGCTTTTGCTGCTTTATGTATCGGGGCTTCTCCAAGGCAATCCTAAAAACACAATTTAACAATCATTTGAAAGAAAAAGAATAGGATAAAGCTGTCTTGTTCTCCAAAATGACTGTTTATGTATACCAGTCTGTTGTGAGCTGAGAGAGAGATTAAACGAATATAGCTAGTAAAGTGTACTTGGTAACTGCCATTAAATGTCTAGTGTACTCATCACCACAAAGTAGAATACGCTCTACATGGATTAACAGCATCTCTTAGCACCATTCAGGGATTGCTGTGACCAATAGCTTGCTACCAGCTCAGAGGTATAAGGAATTAAACTAAGCAACTAGAGTAAGAATCCTTACATTTACTGGAAGTAGGGACAACATTTTGGAGGAAAAATACTCAGTTGTGTAAAAGAATTAAGTAGTTTGGACATCTGCATGCAGCATTTTAATTGTGAAAATTGAATTATACATTGCAAGTGAAATTGCTAATGCAATAGAGACAGGATTTCTGGTTCATGCTAGAAGTTACTCTAGAATAAGCAAATCCAGATACCTCATGCAATATAACTGAGTATGAAAAAACCCTCACTTAGATAAAAAGTATGTAAATAATATTAAATGGATTTACTGACATGCCAGATTAGAAGTGGAAGGAATAAAATGTATGTGTTCTTACCTGTTGGTTCAGATTTGCTCCTGTCTGCAGTTGCCAAAGTAGAAAAAAAGCTTCACCACCACAAGCAGCCAAATGAGCTGGAGACTGACCAAAGGCATCTGCAGGTGCGTTCACACCGGTTCCTATCTCAAATAAGTTGCTGGAACTACCAGACTGAAACAAGATATCAAAAGAAAAAAAGAAATGTTACTGCCAGTGTAAGCCACGGCAGGTCTCAGAACACTGCATCACAGCAAAAAACATTCCCCTTGCAAATCACTGGACCTTCATGTTCCTTGAGACTGCCTTTAATTTTTTTTTAAAAAAAAGAACAGCGCAAGAAAGACTATTTTGGCTTTTAATCTCTTAACCAGAAATACCGATCGACAGCGGCAGTGCCCCAACATTAATAGCAGCAGCTCCAGGCAAACTACACCTCATTCACTTCCGCAGCCGTGCTCCCGGTAAGACAGAACCACAGACAGACCCTCCCAAAGCTCACCTCTGAAGTGCAGTCCAGCATCAGCATCGCTCCCGGTTGCTGGGCGCGGGGCCGTCGGGGCTGGGGGTCCGAGGCGCGGGTCGCTCCGCGGCCGGCTGCGAGCGCCGAGCCCGCAGCCCCGCCCCGCCGGCCGCACGTAGGCAGCGGCAGCCGCCGCCCGCCCGCCATTGGCCGCGCCGGGGGCACCGCGGGGCCGCGGCCGGGCCGGGCCGGGCCGGGGCGCGGGGCTGGCGGCGGGGGCGGCCATGTGGCGCGGGGCCGCCCGGCACGTCCCGCACACACTCGCAGCCGCGGCAGCGCCCTCCGGAGCCCCGGGCAGCCGGCACCGGCTGCGGCACCGGCCGGGAGCGGGCGTCGCTGGGAGCCCCGGTGCCGCCGTCCGCCGGAGCCACCGAGCCCTGAGCGCGGCCTGGCGTTTGCTTGGTTGTGCTGCTGCTGCCAGGCGCAGCCTCCAAAGTAGTTCTGCCAGCGTACCTTAACGCTGGTTTGGGAAGGCTAGACCGAGGCAGACTTGGATCTAGGAAAGAAAGCAATAGAGAATTAATTTAGATTTTGCCCCCAAAAAAGCTTAAGTCAGTAAAAAGAAATCCGTGCCATCGTCCTGCCCAAGCTCTGCCACTAGGCCGGGGAGACTGGCCAGACCGAGGTCTCCCCTTCAGCACAGACATTACAGCAAGTTCATCACCAGTCTGAGCGGGACTAGAATTGGCAATGGTGGATCTGGGCACAGCCACGTGTTGTTACATTTCTGCTCAAAACACGTTTGCAAATAAAGAACTTTGATTGTCACTTACATGAGCTTGAAGTATCCTAGAGCGGGTGAGTGCCCGAGGTGCACAATTGTGTTCCCTTAGCACTATGGTATTTCCTTCTGTGTCAAATGCCTACGTTTATTATGGAAGGTCCTCGTAATCACTACGATGACTTAAAAAAAAATTGAAAGTCACGCATTTAAAAAACAAATAATAACGGCATGGTTTTGATAAACAGAGTTAGGGAAAAAGAAGCCTAACAGTGTTCCTTTAGGGTATACATAGTTCTGAAATGTATTCACAAACATGATGAAATTACCTTTTGCTTCTCCTGTGGGAAAGCTAATATAAATTATTTTAGTGGAACATGAGCATATACAGTACAATTTTTTAAGGTGCGGAAATCCAGGTAGATAGGCAGTGAATCAATTCAGCAGAACTATTTCTGTAAGTGACAGTTTTCACTTTTCTTTTATATGGAAAGAAATATACTTGTGTAATTACAAAATGTTGTATTGGGTTTTTTCCCTGAACAGCTAGCCAAGCAAATTAGTTAACAAACAAATACAATTCCTACACTTCTAACTATGCATTGTTAGGGATTAAATACCTCTGCACAGATGCTAGAAATCCACAGTCATTGTTTATGCAACTATAAAGACAGTTTTGGAAAACACACATATCCAGAATTAGCTTAAGACTAAATAGTTTTGCATTGCCAAAGAGGTTGTGTTTTGTTTTGTTTGTTTTTGTTTTAAAGTTCTTCCCTCCCTACATTACCTCAGTAATTCAGAGGTTTCAAGCTGCACCCGAGGAATCCCATCTTTCCAGCCTAGCCACCTACACACACATTTGCATCCTGCCAGCCAAAACTCTCTTCAAATTCCTGCTATTAATTAGTTCTTGAGCTTCAGGTCACATTTTGCACACCTCATTAATGCCTGCAAAACTCTTCTGCCTCTGAATAACCAGTACTTGTACTGGTATAAACACAGAAGCAACAATTCTCATTATTTTGTATGGGGCAGCCCCAAGTGCCAGTTAAGGACAACTGGCTACAGCTGTTCTGGAACGTAGCTTAGCAAAAATTCCTCTGTGCTTTGTATCTCAGATCACACATCTTGCATAGGTATCAACAAAATTAAATTGGAAAAATGGTCCTAATAAATGTGTGTAAGCAGTCAGATAAACCAAGGTGTGCTGGTGGATCTCATAACCTTCTGCCTCAAAAGCAGCCGTGCAGCCCAGTGTAAATTGTCTTTGCTCAAGCGTACTGCTGCTTTCACAGACTGTTCTTCACTCTGTCTGTTAAATCAAGTAATTAATTGATGCATTAAAAAAGTTTATTTTCCTGTATCATCGACACAAAATGAATCAGGATTAATTTTAGGAGTTTCTTGGAACTTAAAGTCACTTAGGACTGCTGGAAAACATCATGTTGAGCCCACAGGTTTAACCACACAAATCTGCAAGCATCACTCTCCCCTTTTCATTGTTGCCTCTGTCCCTGTTGCTATAGAAACAGATCACACTGCCAAAAATGGAAGGATGATAATCATCTGGAAAAAAAGAAAAAGCTGGGAACACAGATAAAGATTATTTTGAAAGCACTCTCACGCATTTTGGTATTATTCTCTTTTTATAAGAGAGACAGCCAGAAGCCATCAACGGAAGTGAAAGCAATGCTTTACATTTCAGGAGAAACCTCGAACAGCATTTTCCCTCAATTATCCTTTTAAGTTTTGTAATACCTATATGGGGAAAACAAACTACATTACAACAAACAGTTTCTGATCACTGGAAGTGGTGAAGTCGCGCCTGCTAGAATGAAGCGTCATGCCCGGTGCCTTTTTCTCTGAATTGCATTCAGAGTTTCTGCTGCTTTTGCCCATAGTCGCATTCTGCAGAGCATTTTGGGCTCCTGCTTTTAATTTCCGACAGGACCGGCGGTATCAGGGAAGATGCGGTGGGTGCCCAGCCCGCAGCCTGTCCTGTCACCTATTCGCAGTTTGGCACCGGACAACGGCCGGAGGCGGAGCGAAGCCCGAACGGAAAGTGCCGTCGTGACATTCCCAGTGTTCCTGCTGCCGTGCCAAAGGCCGCGGGAGCCCAGGCCCAGCTATGCAGCGGCGCCGGGTGCCGGCGCAGGCCGGGCAGGGCCGCGCTGGGCCCCGGCACAGCGGCAGGGGTCGATCCAAGCCCGGCGGCGCGGGGAGCTCGGCACCAGCGGGGGCCGCGGCCGCGCTCCCTCGTGGCCGTCCCCGGACCCGCACCCGCACAGCCCGGCAGGCTCGGCCCGAGCCGCCCTCGGGCGCGGGGCTGCCGGGAGAGCTCGGCCGGCGGTGCTGGATGGCGCTGCGCAGCGAGCGGCTGCCGCCCGACCCTGCCGTGCCAGGTGCCGCTCCCTCCCCGCCCGCAGCCGCCTCCCAGCCCGGCTCCGGCCCGCAGCGCCCCGCTTTGCTTAGGTTTGAGCTCTTCCACGGCGGACTTCACGCACACAAGGGTCAGGCTGTATTTACTGAACGTTTCCTTCAGGCTGTCTTCACTCAACTTCTCCGTTTTATAAGAGCCTTCTCTTTCGTCTTAGTCTTTTGAAGAATGTGTTAAAAAGGGGACCCGGCCAGCTTCAGACCTTCAGTGTTTTGACAAAGCTCCTGTTCCACCTCTTAGGGCACAAACCCACACGTGTGTCTGTTTTTAAGCAGAGAACCACTCCCATGATACGCTGTTAGCAAAAGAGGAGGAGTCGCTGGTGGGGAGAGAGGCAGGTGAAGATTCTCCGGCACCTTTTCTGGATGGACAACGATACTATGAACAGGTTGTGCTTTCCCTCTTTTAAGTAAATATTATAAAGCAGACAATTTTCAACACCTTTCCAGTGAAAAAAGAGACACCTTAAAAAGACCTACAAGAGGTGCCCTATGCCTGTTTTTATCCCATTAAAATCACCAGGTGTTCCCTCTAAATAAGCTTTTCCTACACTTTCCCCAAGCATCTAGTGAGGTCTTCCAGTTCCCTCCCAGGTCTCCTAAGGACCAGATAAGTAAGCAGCAGCCTATCCTTATAGCTAGGTTCCAAGCCAGGTTGGGTTTTTGGGCAGCTGACTGGCCAAATACAAGACACTTAGTTTTCAGTTACAGTGGTAGTGAGCCCTGACCAAGACACAGCTGTCTATCTTTGTTCCCCGCCTAGGAACTGGAACTTGTTGAAACGTATTATCTTCAAGATTTCTGTCCCTGCCCACTTTGGCTAAAATTGGTCATCCAAGTCTTTGAAAGTAAATGCTCAGGGAACAGTGCAAGACTGGCTGGCAGGTGAACTTAAACCTCATCTTCCTGTGAAAATTACAACTTAGTTCAGGAAGATAGAAAAGAATGTAGTACAAACACTAAGTCAGGAATTTTCCAATGTGACATGCATGGATTCAGTACTGTTACAGTGCAGCAGTGGTACAGTGTAAATCAGTCTCGGGGTTTGCAGCAGGAATAGAATTAACTCACTCAGGCTTTCTGGGCTCTGTCCTTAATGTTTTCATTAATTTATTACCTAACTCCATGGAGCAGAATGAACAGACTGCTGCCTTTTTCTTGACAAGCTGGCTTGGATGTCCATGATAGATATTGCTGTACATCCCTAAGTTTATTCTTTGAGTGGGTTTTAATTTTCAGATTTTTTTTAGGTATGGCTGTAGTGCCTAAAAATGCACATGCTCATAGCACTGCACTTTTAGATACTAGAAAAACAACCCACTTCCTAATCACAGCCCTATGTCTCCTTCATATAGCACTAAATTCTCAGGAAAGGTGAGATTAAATGTGCCTCCTGTACTTCTTTTTCTGATATTCATGACAGCTAGTTGTAAAAAGGAATTGGCTTTTTTTTTTCCAGAGTTCTTTAAAAATACAATGCCCACACAGTCATAATGGATAAGCTTCCAAAACAATTAATAGTTTAAATAATAGCTTGGACAGTATTAACAGGGGACGATTGGTCATTATGAGGACATGTGACTGACTGTTGAGCTGTTACTCGGTTCTAAGCTTTTGCAGTCTGACTTTTTTTTTAATCAAAACACCCAGAAAATTTGAAGTAAAAATGTAGAGAAGAACACTTTAATTTCGATATTGTTTTTACTTAGTGTTTATGTGTAAAAATATTTTAGTTAGGACACCAGGCTCAGTTAACTGTTATATTACAGTTGTTTAACTGTATTTTTAAATATAGTTTCTTCTTTGACTTAATGCAGAAGCAAGTACTCTCTGAGGTTCATTCTTAGGAGTGAAAGTATCTCTGTTGTTGCAGGTGATACCTCCATAAGAAATGTTAGGCAGACAGCTGGGTCCATTAAAGTCTTCAGACATCTGTTTTATTAGTTTTGTGAAACCAACCCTTAGCTGAGATGTAAAAGCAGACTGTTAAACCCTCGAGGTGTAAAAACAGCTGACCTAAGTTAAAGGATGTCAGATAGATGGGGCAGGGACTCTGAATTAGACTTTATCTCCTCAAACTAAAAAGATGGTGGTTTGGGGGAGGGGAGAAAGTTTGTCAGAATGGCTTTTGTTTACCCAGCTTTCTTGTGGTTGTTGACTTACTCCATCTCTGTTTTCTGCCAGTTCTATGGTTGCAATTTTTTGGTTTTTGTTCATGAGAGAAATACTCCAGGTTGAAAAATGGTAAGGGTGTACATATCATAGAGTTATTGTTTGTTTTCTCTTTCCAGGGTTTGTATGAAGAAGCATTAAAGCAATTTGAAAAAATCAAAGATACAGATTTTCAAGCAATGTATCAGCTTAGTGTAATGTGTTATGATGGACTTGGCACTAAAAAAGACCCTGTGAGTAATTCAGCTGCACACTTTTTATTTTTCTTCTAATATTAGCTGATAATTACTAAGAGCTCTTTGAAACATGACTATTTAGTTTAAAATTAACAGCCTTTTCATTTAGAATTAGTTTCATAAAGTGCAGCTGTTTACAGAGCATCATTAAGGAGTGAAGGCTCTGGGCTGAGGAAGTTCTCAAAAATGGCTATAATAAAATAGGTGTAGCTGAAAAATACAGTAATTTTTATTTTAAAATTAAATTCCAAGGGCTTGGTTGGACTTCATGTGGAAGCTATGTTTAAAAATGGCTTTAAATTTTTTACTTTTTAATAAGCAATTCATGTAGATGAAAATAAAGTGAGTGAAAATGGAAATCAAACAATTATATATCAAAGCGTAAGATCTCTGGCACAAAGATTTTTTAAGGTACTTTCTATTCTTTTAGCACGGATGCCAGAGGCGATTGTGCTTCTGCCAATGGTTGACAGTAATATTTTTAAATTAGACAAATCAGGTAGTAATATTTTTAAAGTAGACACATGAAAAATTACATTTGCAAGAACTTGAAGAATTCAAACGGAAGAATTATATTACAAAATGAAGACAAATGATTTGCTACAATAAGAAGAGTTAATTTGTTGGTGAAGATTATCTTAAAAAGCAGCATGAGGAAAGAATACAAGCATTAGGAATAAAAGGGTAGGTTATAAGACAAAAGGCCAAAAAAATGAACTGAAGAGTATATTAACAAATGGGGCTCCTGTCTGGTGCTTCCAGCATTGTCAGCAGAACTGAAAATATTCTGATGGGGTTTAGAGGTGGTTTGTTTTTTCTGTATGCCTGCATAACTACCTCATTTGTTTACTTGCAAATAAACATTTTAGCAAAGTTTCTTTCTTTCTTGTGTATTACAGTATGAACACTAAATAAAAGAAAAGCCTTTTATAAAGGACTGTTTCTAGTGTATTTAACAGGGTGTCCATGCTAAATCCTAACAGTGTAAATCTTATTTCTAATGTACTTCTGAGGCCCAGTTGCTTATATGCAATGTTCTCTATCTGCTTATTTAACATTATCAGTTTTTGTCCTTTATGAATCTAAGGTATTTTAAATGCAGGGACTTGATAGTGTACTGTGTATCACTTTGCCTTCTTGCTGAGGTTGTTTTATGATTTCAGATACATTATGCAATATTAAAAAGTTCTCAGAATTCTGAAATTGAAAATGTTACAAGTGTAGGATGTGACATTCATTTATGTAAGCACAATAATATTTTTGAGAAAATTAAGAAGAGTAATATATTATCAGATTAACATTTACAAGGAAATGTTTCACACTGAAAATATGGTGGGGTCAAAAATTTAGGGGCTGTCTAGTAACCAAAGATCAGTTCTGCTTTGGTATGACACCGTTTTCCAGGCTGTCCTGCCAGTATGCCTCAGCCTTTCTTCCAAGGGAAAATAATTACCTGTCTTGCAGAAGTTAGTGCATTCTCAGGTTATATATTTAATCTTCTTCACAGTCTGAACATAATAACTTAAATGGCTCAATTTTAGGAAAAGGGAGTGGAATACATGAATAAAATACTCAACTCTGATTCCCCAGAAGCAAGTCACTTGAAGTTTGCAGCTGCATACAATCTTGGCAGAGCGTATTATGAAGGATGTGGTGTTAAACATTCAACCGAAGAGGCTGAAAGGTAAGGGCGGTCAGTGATTTTCCTGAAAAATTATAAGATTCTGTCTTACTTAAACTTTGTTGTCCCCATTTTCTTAGGTTGCGGCTTACTGCTGCAGACCATGGAAATCCAAAAGCAAGTGTAAAGGCCCAGAGTACTTTAGGAATGCTTTATTCTATGCCAATTCTAAAAGATCTGAAGAAGGTAAAGCCCACTTGTACCTTTTGAAATAAAATGAAGCACGATTAATTTTTAATTTCACAGAAATAGTACAGTGGTATATTTGACTCTGCAAGTTGTATTTTGAGTAGTTAGACATTATCATGCATTTAAGCCTATGTGAACAGATGGCCAGAATCCCTCATTTTGACTCACTTGACACTGCTAGCCAAGATTTTTTTTTTTTTTAAATGAGAGTATCAGAAAGAATGATAGAATGGATTAAAGTTTTGTCAGCTTTTGCAACCTTCAGAAATCAAGCAGGTAACACTGATGGACAGCTCTGACATTAAAGGAAGCAGGTTTAAAAGCTTTACAAGGATTCTTCTTTCTTTTATGTATAAACACTTCTTACAGGATGGTTGGTGTAAAAGCTCTTACGGAAACAGTATACAAGAAAGTGAGCTAAGTAAATATATACTCCAACTTTATGCCTCTTGTTTAGGCCTTTTTCTGGCATTCAGAAGCATGTGGCAATGGAAATCTGGAATCACAGGGAGCACTTGGCATTATGTATCTCTATGGACAAGGTATACGTCGAAACACTAAAGCTGCTTTGGAGCATTTGAGAAAAGCAACACAGCTTGGAAACATCTATGCTCAAGGCCATCTTGTGGAATATTACTATACTAGAAAATTTTACTCAAAAGCTGCTGCACTAGCCAAAAGGTAATTTTTATTTTATTTTTCATTAGGGTTCTTCATGCAAGACCACATAAAACAGATTTAAATGATTAATAAGATAGTGATCTTGTCTTTCAAACTCAAGAAATGTTTGAGACAATGAATTGCAAAACTCATCTTTAACAACAGAATAGCCAATGACAAAATTAATACTATAAGGTTCTCAGTTACTCAGTATGATTGAACTTTTCCTCCTCATCCTATAAAGCAAAACAGCCTTGAACTAGAATCCAAAGCAGATGTCCACATGCAATCCTGCCTTCCTTGTCCACTATCTCCTCTAAGCTCCTGCCTTCACCATTCGCTTTAACCCCCATGCTATCATGGTATCAAAGAACCCCCAGGTTGGAAGGGAACTCAGTGATCATCTGGTCCAACCTTTCTTGGCAAAAGCACAGTCCAGACACGATGGTCCAGCACCCTGTCCAGCTGAATCTTAAAACTGTACAAGGCCAGTGAATCCACCACTTCCCTTTACCTTCTTTTCCATCTTTGGTATGATTCTCTCTTGGTTTTGAGCAGTTTAAACTTGCAGTTGAGCCAAGGGGGTCTCTTGCTCCACTTACTTTCCTTATCTTTAAAGGTGATGAACAAACAGTTCATTGTGCTTCCAGGAGGGCATTCTTGAAAAATTCCCGGCACTCACTAGCTCCATTATTCTCTGTGGAAGCTTCCTATGGAGACTCTCCCAACTGTGCTGTGAGCTGAAGTTTAACTATTCTGAAATCTAAAACCTTTGTCTTAGTACTAACACTCAGAGGGCTCAGCAGGATCCCAGATCCTCAATATTGTGATCACTGCACCCAAGGCTGTCACTCACTGAGGAACTACAAAGCAGATTTTCTTGGTTTGCAAGTAGCAAGTCAAGCAGTGATTCCTGATTGGCACATCTGACATTTGGCTGAGGCAGCAGTACTCTACTGCTCCATTCCAGGAACTTCATGGATGTCCTGGGAGTTGCTGTATTGTTCTTGCATCTAATGCTTGGGTAGTTCAAGTCACCCATAAGATCCAGATTCTGTTACCCAAAGCTTACTCAAGTGACCCAAATATTGTCTCATTGGTCTTGGTTTGGAGGTCAGTAACAGATGCTTAGTATAAGATCCCTCTTGAAATGATTCCTTTGATCTGATCCTGGCCTAGGGACATTCATTAAGGCTTCCAAAATTACCATAGTTAATTGCCATTAACTTCTACACATTCAAGGTTCTCCTTAACTCAGTGCATGACTCTTCCTCTTTTTCTGTCTTTACAAAACAGCCTATCCATCCATCATGATCCTCCTGTCATGTGAGTTGTTCCTCCATGTGTCAGTTATTCCTATGATTGTGTGCTTTCAGTGGGTGCAGAGCTCCAGGTCCTCCTGTTTGGTCCCCAGGCTGTGCGCATTGTACACATACAATTCGGGTGGTTGTCTTCTGTCCTCATCCTGGGAAGCAGCTAAGGAACGTTTGTTGCTGCTCTGGTTGGCCTGGCTTATTCCCCAGTTGGTTGCCATGGCGCAAGTGCAACCACTTCGGGTCCAGAGTGCCCTCAAATCCTCCAGTTTAAAGCTCACCTCAGCAGGTTGGCCAGCCTGCTGCCGAAGATTCCTTTGCCTCTTCTAGACAGGTGGATCCTATCCCTCCTTAACAGGCTACAGTCATCAAAGAATGTCCCATCATCATAAAAGCCAAGACGGTTGTGACAGCACCAGCCACAAAGCCAGAAGTTGATTTGTATGATATGTGTGGTTTTGGTTGCATGCCTTCCTCCCACTGGTAAAATGTAACTGGAAGGAAAGGTAACTTGGCACCAATATTTGCCTGCAGCCCAGGGCTTTGTAGTCTCTTTGATTTGCTGGTGTCATTCGTGCCCACATGAAAGAGTAGCAAAGGATCTGTGCTCTGGACAAGTTGTGGCACCCTCTCAGCAACATCTCAGACCACAGCTCCTGGACAGCCCCACACCCCTCATGAGTCCCCCTTAGGCTGAGAGATGGTGCCTCAGTGCCCCTTCACAGAAAGCAACTCACTCTTGAGTGCTCACTTCTTTTTGTGGTTTGTGCTGCTGGTAGAGCTTCTCCTTGCAGACCTTGCTCCTGGGAGTCTACAGTGATTAAAGCTTCATGTATGCTTTAGTTTGTAGTGCTGGAGCGGGGGGGGAGGAAAGCAGCCCTGCTTTTGCATGTCACCGGCCTCCAAGGTGCCTAATTCTCTGTGGTGCCTAATTCTCTGTGGTGCCCGCCACAGGAATATGATTTTGAAACCACTTATCTATCTCCATCTTCATCTCAGCACCTCTAATACTGCAAACAGTCTTCCACTCTCCACCTCCTCCATCTTAATGTCATTTCTACTCACTGTCTCCCACCCCATAATTCCCTTGCTCTGCAGTTTGTTCCAGTTCCTGTGTCCTTTACAGGAAATGCAAGCATTGACACAGCTAAAATGATGTATAAAGAAGCATATAATTATGTTTGGTATCTGGAAAGGATATGGGGCTTGGGGGTATCTGTTTTAAGGCAACAGAAAAAAATTCCCACTTAGGTATAGCATTTTCTAATATTATTGTGACAATACTAGATAATTATAGCTTGATAGTTAAAACAACATTGATTTTGTCCCTCTGATTCTTAGAATGGTTCTTAGTAAAAACATGCTGAAATTAAGATGACAGCAAACATGCAGAAGAAAGGAAATAGTTGAGCTGAGACAGTGATAAGTGGTTTTCCTAAGAGAGTTTTATAACCAGGGGCTCTCAAGTATGTCCAAGATTTTCAGATTACTATGATTTGCCAATATCCTTGTAAGAACTGGAAATTTCAGAACCACAAAATCAGAGAATCATGGAATGGTTTGGGTTGGCCCTTTATTCCAGCCCCCTTGCTGTGGGCAGGGACATCTTCCACTACATGAGGTTGCTCAAATACATGAAATAAGAGCTTTGCCTTTCTTCCACATATAATTTCCATAAAATAATTTAATGGGAACAATTAGTGTAAAATATATTGCCTTTTATAACTAGTATAACTATAGTGAAAGTGACTTCAAAAATTGTATACTTGTTTGCTGTTTAGTATCACAATATTCAAATAAGACTAACTTAAAATCAAATACAAAATATAAAAATCCTCATAAGATGCTGAACACTTGTAAATTTCAGCTTATTTTGGATAATAATGTAAATGGAAAGGAGGCATTGTCAAAGTCATATATGGTCAACTTTAATTATTGCTTGAACTAGCATTATCTAACATAATGCTCTAAATGCTACAACAGGGCTACAAAAAATGATTACATCAACAAGCAAGCCAAGATATCTGATTGTCATCCAACATATGTAGCCAAGGGGGCTGCTATGGCTGCTTTCTACTTGGCTAGATGCCTCCAGCTTGGCCGAGGCACAGAGAAAGACCAGAATGCTGCTGAGAAATACTATTCTAAAGTAAGTTGAGAAAGTCTTACAGTCTAGTTTATATCTCATGAAATGGAGTGATACCTTGGATCTGAGTCTCTTAACTTGCTATTTCATTAAAGACTCCAACACTGTTAAAAAAAAAATCTTTGCAAGAAAATGTAGAGTGATTGAAGTGTACTGAAAACTACTAAAAACAGCCTTGAAAAGATGGTATCTGCCCACTTAAGCAAGCAATATAACCAACAACAACAACAAAATAATCTATGGTAATCACCACAGCAAAGAGCTTGGTAACTTGCAAGACAAATTAGCTAGACAATTTGAATAATTTTATCTCAAATCAATTTGCTTTCTTTCATTCTCTCACAACTGAAAAATCATAACTTTTCTGTATAACTTAGATTCTGTAACAATTACAACCTTTATTAATTATACTTAAATTGGCCATAACTGGTTCTCATGATTATTTTTATATTTACATTTTCAGTGATAGCTGAGGATCTACTGCTTTCTCTGTTCAATATACACGGGGGAAAAAAATCAGTCACACTTTTTTCAAAGTTCCAAATTTGGAGTAAGATTGAGGGAAATAAGCTTGAGGAAAAGTATTAATAATGGTCTCTAGAAGATTAATCTGTTGAGTAATATCAGTGATGCCTAAAGGCATCAAGGCAAGGTGATTATACCAGCTAAAGGGAATGTAGCAAGTTTGCATCTGTGCTTCAGAGAGACTCTATGGTTTCTGTGCATGTAGTGCCCATTTGTTTCTGCAAGTAGAATACTTTGATGTCTACCTTGGTGCAATCTAAATGAATGGAAAGTTATGTAAGTGATAAATTATCAAACAATTTTTGTGGCTCCTTACTCAAGGAAGTCACTGATAGAAAAGGCTTAGCAAAGCAGGTGATCTGAATACAGACATTTTAAATATTTTGTTCTCCCACTGTGAAAAATGTTATAGAGGATAGGATGAGAAGAAGATCAGGAAAGGAACATAAGCTGAGGTATTATGACCATTGTAGCCAGTATTCCTAGTTAAGTCATCGAAGAGGTCCATCAGGATTAAATTGCTGTATGGCTTTGTGGGAGTGTAGCCCTTCCCACTGTCTTCTAAAGTCTAGCAAAACTGCCACAACTGAAAGAAGACTACAACTTTCACTCATTATTCACTTGCTGTACATCTGAGACTGATCTAGGAATGTCACTAATGTCTCGGTATAAAGAGATAATTCCTATGGACTGGTGTCAGGCATCTCTAAATCAATAGCAAAAGAGAAACAACAAAGCAAGCAAGGAAGCTCCCTGAAACAGTAACTTTAAAAGAGTTGTGGGGGTGTCCAGGTTTTTTGTACCTGGAAAATTCTCGTGTTAACTGTACAATTACTCTTACTTAAAATCATATTTGTTTCAATTAACTGCTCAGCTGTGGTTTTGGCCTACCATTCTTAGACCCAGTCAGTTTTGTAAGAAATGAGAAAGAGAAGATGGGCATCCTTCAGGGTCCTGAAATAGATGATGGAAGCAAATGAAACTCATCCAGTCTGTAAGCAGATTTATTTTTCCATCTGTGGTGCTGCACATGCCATGCCAACACACAGAATTTAAAAAAATAAACCCACGACTAAGACTATAGTCAAGTATGCTAATTTTAAATACTAATTTTTTTTTTATTATGTGGCATCAGAAAAAGGATTCAAAGCCAAATATGTTAACTCTTCAATATTTTAGCAAGTTGACTGTCTCAGACAGCTTTTGATGACACTTAAAGTCTTATTAATATCATATTGATAACATACAATTTTATTGTAGCTATGAACTAGAACTCTGATATTCTTTGTTTTCAAAGGCATGCTATCTGGATCCTGCTGTTGCTTCTCACCTTCAATTGGCAGCTAATCTTGGGACAATTTAATGTTTCCTTTAACTGTGACTGATATATATTTCCTACAATAAACCATTATTAATCTCCAGCAATTACAGACTGTTCATCACTTACTGCTTGCTTTTCAACTTTCTATAAGGTATTATTTAAAGCAATTTACTGATTCATTTTATCTAAAATAAAGAGACAGTAAAAAGCTTGCACTCTCAGATGAAACCAAAACAGATTTTTTAAAAATTGTATTGAAGACTTAAAAGTTTATTAAGTACATTTCACTGGGACGGATGTATTTTCTTCATGTCATACTGCTACACAGCACATGAATCAAACCAAAACCAAATAAAAATGGCTGTTTCCTTTCTGCATATATAATGTTTAAATTTTAATATTCTGAAAAGCTTGAACCCAAACTTGTGTCATTTTCACATACAGCCCACTCACATGCTATGGCCATTTTTAAAGCTTAACTTGTTAGTGGTGCTTATACTTTCTAAAGCATCTAGATGTACTTATGTGTCTTTATATATTTTACTTTTGGATTGCAGAGACTCAAAGTTGGAAACTGTCTGGTAGAACACCAAGCTTTACAATTCAAACCATACCAGCTTCTAAAACTAGAAAATAGTCCTTACAGAACTGTGGGGAAAAAGCCCCAAACATTAGTATGGAAATATTGAATATACGTCCTCAATATGAGGCCTGTTTTCCTCAATCCTTCATACTGCATTCACACTGCCTTTGTTTGTATTAGAAATAGTTGGAAACCTTTTGGCTAGGAGTATGTATGTCTGAGCAATGTCCTGCTGGATCTTTTATCAAAAGATGCTTTGATTAACCACTAGGAAAAATTACTGATTGCTATGGTAAACTTGCACATTTCTAAATGCCTGTTTACTTATGAAACTTTGTAAGTGCAGAATTTGCCTTGCTTCTTAGGACTGTGCCACAACCTGAAAACTTTTCTGAAACTGTTGGAACAGAAGGCTAGATGTTTCTAAAAATGTTGATTTAAATACAGCGTATACAGACTGTATGTGCCTTACAATACAGCCAGTCATAACTGCAAGTAGTTTTTCTAAGAGCACAACTGTAACGAAGTGAGAAGACAGTAATGAGTGTCACCTAGGGATTTTTGATGATGTTTAATTATTTAGATGTGCATTAACACAATATTTACATATTTTTACATAAATTTAAAAAAAACAACCACTGAAGACAGTTTTCTTTCCTTGTATAAAATAAGGGAAAGATTTGAAGGTTATTTGAAATTGGGGCATTTGAATAAAACAGCCCTGAATAATATCAGGGAAGTTATCAGAATGGTTTAATTAGATGTCTACTTGATCATTCATAGAAGCAATTCATAAGCACTAATCTCTGAACTAACATTTAACACAGGTATTCTGTTAGGACATACCAGTTTACAATACATAATTTTGACAGACTTCAAAGCCATGTAGATATTTCTTATTAAACTAGTGCTGTCAAACTCATTGATCAGTTGTCAGTACAGCCTCATTATCAAGTACTGCAATCCAGTTGTGATATTTATTGCTAACAAATGCTTCAAACTACAGGAAATCTTTGGTAAAACCAAAATTGATAAAATTTTCACAATAGCTTTACATGTAGTATTGCACGACAAGGCTTCTTCAATACACAAGAAAAAAAAAAAAGGAATGCTCAGATCCTCAGTGAGGAGATTAGAACTGTACAACATTCATTAGTTTACCACTATAAGCAAAATTTCTTTCCATAAATGTTTAAAATATCTTCTGGTTTCTTTCAGCATATGTGAACATCTATTTTTCAATCTATGTTTGAAACAGAGGAGTAGTCAAATAGAACAATTTAAATAAAAATTGGCAGCTATACAGCATTTTTTTGTCTACCCTACGACAGCATCAGATCTTTTCAAGTCTGTTTACTTCACAAAAAACTCAAGAGGAAAGAAAAATGCTAAAAATAATCATAGTCCTCAGCCCTCTATGGAAAAGAGGAAAATAAGTTTCATGTCTATTCTTGAACATAGACATTTCTCTAGTGGTCCAGTTGTGCAGATTCAAACCTAAGTGACATTAAGCTGCTCTAAATGAGCTCTCAGCTCGGGACACAGTTCAGTTAGCAGCAGTTCCAGCAAAACCTGAAAAACAGAAAAGAGTTAAGATGATGCAGGTGCCAACCAAATGAGAATTTCTTCCTTTCTGTCATTTTTAGAAAATCACAGATAACAGGATTATATTTGTGATATTCATCATTCATGCAACTACTTTTCTTTCATTCAAATGTTAGCACATGCCCTACAGATAACATGGGAAATGTCTTAAGGCTGAAAGGAGGCAAGTATTAAGGGCAGCAGCTTTCAGATGGGGATTTCCCACCCAGTATAAACTGGTGTTGTTCTGTCAAAGGCTCCATAGCATCATAAGCAAGCACCAGGGCATGCACCTACTCCAGTGCTAGGGCAGCACTGTGTGACAGGCTGCTGTCTGGAACGTGCCAGAAGAGACTGACTGACTGTGAAGGTGTTATAGTTAGATCCAGCTGCATATTCCAACTAGTGCCAACAGTTGAGGAGTGGAACTTTTGGAGGGCTGTCATGTCCTAACTATGAGCCAGTCCTGGAGCTCTCCATCCCTAAGATCCTCCAAGGTATGTTTATTTTTCTAAGCTGTACGAAGAAATTAGTTTGTACCTTATAAAGTCAGGCACACTGGATGTGGTAAGGATGTCTTTTAGGCAAAAGCAATGCTGCTGTTAAACAGCCTTTTGTTATTCAAACTTAGTCAAGTGATCAAACCTAGAACATCTGACTTACTTTTTTTTTATGTGTGCAAAAACACACCCCCTAGGCTTTAATACTGAGTGAGTAGAGCTCAGTAACTAACAGGATTATGAAGTTAAAAAGCTACTTTTCTGGTTACTCACATAAAGTAGATGCTTATTAGCCTTCCTCTCTTGCAACGCATTGAACACTTTCACTACACCATGACGGGCATTTTGTTGTCCAACAAGATTCTGCAGAGTATCTGCAAACAAACATTACTTCAGTTCATATTGTTTCACTCATGCTAGGCAAAACCTCCAGCCAGAATCACAGAATCATCATTCTACTACCCAAAATCACAATCATCAAGTTTGGAAGAGACCTTCAAGATCATCTAGTTCAATCATAAAGACCCATAAAGGAGGGGAAACTAAGTCCCTGCACTTCATTGGCCCTTGGCTACAAGATGCACAGCCCCTACTCAGCAACCTTTTAAAAACACAGCTTGAAAAGATACCCATATTCTCAAGTTACCCAACAGATAATAGCATGTGCATCTCAGTGACAATGTTTTAAGTGTTTTAACATGATATATCAAATGCCTTTTCAGTAGTTCACTTCACTGAGTCAAGTCTCATCTCACACATCATTAAACCATTCACTTAAATACACCTTCAGCCACAAAGACACAATTTCTACAACATTTTAAACTAATTTAGCACTTGAATTGCCTCTCAAATCTTCACAGAGAATACTTCCCACAAGTAGGCAGTTAAGAAAATTCTAAGTCAGTTATTTACATTTTGGATTAAATTAGAGAATAAATAGTGATTCAGTGCTCCATCGTTAATCTAAGATGAATTCAGCTATGTCCTGACATATGGCTCCAAGCTCAAAAATAAACAAAAAAATCACACAAAACCACAAACCAACTATGGAAGGCTATTTAGGTAAGTAGGTGAGTATATAACCCAGGGATTAAATGGAGGGTTGTTTACACATCAAGTGGCAAATATTTTGCATGCATACCTACTCCTTTTTTACAGTAAAATTTGATTAAACTACCTAATGCATGGGGTTTTATGAAATATCTCAGTGAAGCCATAAAACAGTTCACTCTCTTCAGATGGAGCAGAGAAAAAGCATTCAAGCTATGTTTAAGTGCATTTGCAAGTGCTAAAAGTAATGATTTTGGACCTTTTTGGTTAGGTGCCTGTGGGTTTACATGATCTCTGAAGGGTCAGAAATATATGACTGGACTTCCTGTCCTGTGAGTGGGACAGGAGGGAGCATCTCAGAATGGTGCCCCAGAAATGTGCTGGCTGAAGAGGAAGCCACCTAGGCTTGGGAGATAAGAGTAGGCAAAGGAAGGCACGGAAAAACCCGTTCCATCTAGGATCTTCTTCTGCCCAGGCTGCAGGTCACTAATGTTCAGTGTCCTGAGACCTCTTACCAGAAAGAGTCAACAACACACAACACTGACAGCATGGGTAGATCCCTCTCTCTCCAACTTTGAAACATAAGAGGAAGAAGTAATTGGGGTGGTGGCACTCTCCCTATTTGGCAAGCAGTTCCACGGCAGAGCCACATATTTGCTCACAGAGAACCAGCAGAGAGATAATTGACTGAGGTTCCTTGATGAATATTATGCACAGAGATACAGCAATTTTAATTTTGCATCCACCAATAATATCTGAATCCATGCCTTTTACCACACAGGCAGGAGAGGCAAAGACTGAGGCCAAAATCATCCTTATTTATGCAAATAACCGTAATTTAGAACTCTACAGGAAAATATTGTGATTAACCAGTTTCCTTACTAGTTATTAAATCTGTCTTTAAGCAGAATCAAAGTGATCTCACCTGGAATGTTTTCAAGTAGTTTTTGCTGTGCTCTCTGTTTTGTCTCCTGCTTTTGTTCATCGCTCTTGGCTCTCGGTGGTGGAGCTAACTTTCCATTTGGCCAAAAAGCATCTCGAAACACACCAATGTAGTAAACAAGCATTGGTTCACTGAACATCCAGTGTACAGTGTCACGGATTTGCCTGTAAAGAAGTGTAGAAGGGAGCCCATCAGAGCTAGTCTTTCATGGTTTATGCAGATTTACTCTTTTTACTCCTCAAAGTAGTGGAAGAGATGTTCTTTTTCATGTAATTATGCCAATATACCTGGGTTGATTTCATTGGCATCACAGCAGGTCATATTCAGCTCTGGGTGCTCTAGGATCTAGGTCACTCCAGATACCTGACTTAGACCTGGAGAAGGCTGCTTTTCAATGTAATCCACAAACATCCATTACAAATTACAAGTACTACATTGAAATGTACGTCAAAACTACATTTCAAGGATGGGCAGTACAAAGGCTCCACCAGGAAAAGACATGAAAATCAGGTAACTAATTGTAGCAAACTCCAAACTAGTTGCCTGCAGAGATGTGCCTGCTAGGACAAAAACAGACAGTTTTGATAGAAGCACAGTAAGTTCCTTCACAGATAGCAAAGCACATTACTGAAGGGATTACAAATAGAAATAGCAGCCTCCTCCTGTGGCTGCACCACTCACTGTAGCCTTCAGCACCAAGAGTCTGAGGTAGAGAGCAGGCTCCAGTCAGTACTGCTGAACTGGGCCATAAAGCCAAATCCCTTAAAATCAACAAATATAAAGTCAACCTACATGTAAAGAGCTACATAGGAACTTTGCATGCAAGCTATGCTCACACATTCTCTGTCCTCCTTCAGGCATTTTCCAGTTATCAGGAGGGTATGAACAAATGAACCAATCAATTTAAAACTCAGTGAGTGGATACTGTCTGAGACCAGTCCAATTTACTGCTACATAACATACATGAGAGGCTTTAAAAGCCATGCTGGCGTGTGTAAATTTAGTCACTGACTGGATGAAGAACAGCCTGTTATGCTTGTAGAATACTTCTAAAAATTGTTTCTGACCAGTGATACAGCTTTCCACATGAAGGTGTGTACAGACAGGTATGCAGACTTCATAGCCTCATGCAGGCCTCACTTGGCAACATGAAGGTAATTCACACATCTGTGTTTTCTCTAATAAACATAACATATTTGCAAATTCAGCTGTGGAAAACAAATGCAGATTATCATATCCAACAAGATGTCCAGATTATTTTTTAGCAGTTCTGCTCTCAGCTTTTTTTTCATAGAATGATGATGAAGGTTCAGTTAAAGCAACAGCTACTTACTTGTTGATAGTTCTTCCAAAAGTGACTTGTACTAGTGCAATTAACGTTTTTCTGACCCACTTGAACACTAGAACAATGAAAAATGATAAAAAATAATGACCAAGAAGTTAATAACATTACGGAACCCATGATCACATGCAAAACCTTCCCCCTACCTCCCACCAAACCAAACCCAAACAACCCACCCCTAGAGTAAACACATTGTTATAACCCTTCCTAAGATTCCATTAATTGTACAGAAGTTTCATTTTTCGTGATTACATTCCTTGTACTGTTTGCTGTATGGTTTTTAAGTTTTGCAGATTACATAAACATACATGAAATATGCATTCTAGGTGATACTGTAAATTTTTATATGTAAGAATATTTCAAGTTTATTGAGCCATACAACTACTCAAAACCCTTTTTCTACTACAAAAAAAAATGTCCTCAAACTTCCCACCCTTTTCATACCTATTAGTATAAAGTACTCAGAGCAGCACCATTAAAATTCTGAAAACATTTTCACTCAAACCAAGCAGTCAGCTTTCCATTACAAATAAAGGAAACAAATGTGAGTGCTTCCTAATAATTACTGGTTAATCTTTCTTTCATGCTGTTCGCCATCACAATAAAGTCTATATTTGGAAGATACATCTGCCATTTTTGGAAGGTGCCACATTTTGTAATAGTTACCCTGTAAATAATTTTATAGAGCATCATGCATGGCTGCACATTCAAATAGAAACAAAAATAGTTTTCTTTATTACCATCATTCAGTTACGTAAAGGAGAGGGGAAAAAATCCAGTGTTTAAAAGATACCACAGTTCTAGCATCATTTTCATCATACAAATAGCAGAACTAACATGCATATATAATTCACTTAAAATGGATATTAAAGTCATTTTAGTAAGTCATTAAAGAGACATGTTCTATAATAACGGTATCTTTCCTTCCTCAGAATTCATACAGTCTAATGAACAGCCTATTTACAAAAAGCATACTACTGTCCTTTTCTCCAATTTTTGTAATGAAAAATTTAAAAATATTAAATGCAAATGATCTCCCCTACCAGTTACATTTTTTTGCCATTTTATATTGGAATTTCACTTTTGAATGAAAGCTCCAAAGTTATGAACTACTGAAGAATAGCTTGCTTCCCAACAAACTGGCCATATAGATTGCAAGAATGTTTCCACTTATTGAAACAGCAAAAATATCTGAATTAAGAAGTGTCCCACAGAGCCAAGAGATCCCAATAGCAATTGAGCAGGTTTACAGCTTACTTCCTCGCAGTTCAAAAATCTCTCCAATCAGCATGAAACACGGTTCAGCAAGAGAGTCCTTCTTCCCATCCACCTCCTCTCCGTAGTCCGACAGGTCACTGTCCTCTTCCGTTTCTTCCTAGGAAGAGAAGGACAACATGGGTATGCACTGCAGCTCCCCATCCTTCTTCCAGAATGGATTTAGTTACTGCCATGCTCTGGCGAAGGAGCACAGCCAGTCCTCTCAAAGAACAGCATTAGAGCCAACAACTGCTGCTGGCAGGACCTGGCAAACGGGAACATCACTAGGGAGTCTGAAAAGGGATTGCACTTCCCATTGGACCAGAGTGATGAGGACACTCTGCACTGCTGGGATCATCATCACTGCTGTATCTTCTGCTTGCAGCCTTTGCCTCAGTAAGCACCTCAATACTGCCCAGATTTTCAGGATCTACTGCCTATATTGCCCCACCAACACCAGCTGGATAAAAGAAAGCAGGTGATGTGGGAGTCGTGTACTGCTAGGAAACGGGTGAGAGCTGTAAGCAGGAGATGGCACTCAGAGGTGTTTGTGATTGCAAAGCCTCCTCTGACACAACACCCACAAAAAACATCCAGGATGGGGAGCTAGCCAGCTGGAGCTGTTTGCATTGCAAACAGCTAGGAAGAAAAGGGTTACTGCGCAGGAGAAGCAGGTAGCTGGCTCCCCTGGAGAACAGACTGTGCTTTCACAGATGAAGACATTCAGTGGGATCAGGCACTAACCAGTTGTCCTTGCAGTAAACTGGGAACCAAACCCAGCAGTGGAAAGGAACTGGCCGCTGCAGAGACAAGCAACATTAATGAGAACCAGTCTCAGGCAGAAACACAATATTGTGATACATAGTGACCTGAGCCTGAGGATACCCAAGCTCAGGGCACCATAAGGAGAAGAGCTATTCAGATAGACTCCCAGAAGATGACTGGGTTGAACCACCTCAGTTCTGGCAGTCCCATCTATTCAAGAGTGAAGGGCAGACAGGTTGTTTCTCAGTGTCATGAAGATTGCTTCAGGATCAGGACGACACTCATGGCAGCTGACACATCCCTTTGCTTTCCTGGATCTTCCCCTGCCCGCCTATGCTTAGCAAAGCTGAAGAGAGGCAGACCTGACCTCCACTGAGGCTGGTGCAATGTCCCTGTCTCTGGATCAGGAATGGTCAGAATGATGTGCAAATTTTCCTGTTCAGCCTGGTTTTCAGAGGTATTAATCATCTCTTCCTTTTGTCCTCATCATTCGATCACCTAATATTGGTTTATTTTTCTGCTATTCAGTGAATCTCCTGTCATTTAGAAAATGCAACAAGAAGTGTAAATTCTTACACTATAGTGCATTTTCTATGCAGTAAGTTTATAAACCTAAAAGCCCTTCTTTCTAGATGATAACTACATTTTTCCTTTGATTTGTTTTTGGTCTAGAGAGCTAAGAAATACATTCTAAAGATAACCCTGTCCAAGGAATTGTATATATAAAGAAATTGCTGCAGTATCTAATCCTGAAAACAACACTCAAGAGGTAATACTATTGCTCTGACATATATTTGGAAAATGTGAGATGAAATGTAAAGGCAAAGAGAGAGCTGAATGAGAGCATTCTCTACTACAAAGTCCAAAATACAAACTAAACCAGGAATTCTCAGTTACAAAAAGAACAAAATTATAACAGCTTTATGTGTGGTTTAACACAACTAACTTCATTTATGACCTTGTACCAAATGATTTAACCCTAGTTTAACTGCTTTAGGAAAGTATCCAAGATGCTGTCAACTGGGCAAGACTGAGCTGATCCAGAGCTCTTACTGAAAGACATGGGAGTCCAGGAAACAGCAGAGCTAATCCCAGACTGCCTCACAATCCCTCTCCCTCCATTTTATTTTATTATTTTCACATTAGGACAATCATTTGACACACTCATTCAGAGGGTCTAACAGTTCCCACCATTTGTATTCTGTTGTCTTCTCTTATGTGTAAGCTTAAGGAAAGAAGGGAGAGGAGAAGGAAGACAAATATGAATCAGGATGGTCTTTGTCTGCATTTGCACAGTGCCTGGTCTAATACACTCTAGCGAGAATTAAGCTCCTAGTCCCACAAGTAATAAACAGTATTAAATTTAAATTCAGTAAGAGTTATGTTCCAACTCCTCTGTTGCCACACTCTGTGGGCATTTTTTGCTCTACTTTAGTTTTTCAGTATCAGTTGCATAATTTCTGCTTTGTTTATTTGTTCTTTCTCCTCTCACACACTATTATTAAAAATTCTCTTTCCTTCTCCTGTATTTCCTAACTATTTCCTCCTACACACTCAAATAATACAATATCTATGCAGTCTGGCTTTGTCTTGAGGATGTTTTTCAATTAAATAGCAAAATACAAATAGCTTCACACTTCAATGCTTTTATGCTACTTCTACCTGTCATTTTAGTGAAAGCATGTTGGATTTTAGAACTCCAGTACTTCTATCAAAGTGTAAAACTAGTTTCTCAAACTTTCTTTGTATTTATTACTCTGAAATGAGGCACAGGCATTCAGCATCTAGACGCAAGTACAGTATAATTTTGAAAGATATATATATATAGGATTTTATTTCTGAGATGTAAGATCACCTTTCTCCCTATTAAGAGGGTAGAACTGTACACAGTCCCCAAACTCCAATTATCTGGCAGAACACCCATCCACTCCAGACAACTAAGAACTAACTATTTCATTTGAATCTTGTATATCCTTTAACTAAAAGGGGGAATAGAAACAGCTCCTTGAATGTTGTGTTATCTGAATATGAACAACACAGAACAGAGTGCCATGGAATTATGGTCAATTTAGTCAATGAGCTATTGTAGTCACTAATCTATTACTCATTGCATTTTCACAGACAGTGGGTTTTTATGGCTTAGTAACAAATTCTACAACAGGTTTGCCCACATAGGCTCTTGCCTGCATTTGCAAATTCCCTCAGTAAGCCTGTACTATTTGCCAACAGTTTTTTGTCAAAACTAGCTCTGCTTCAGAAGTTGTCCTGAAATTAAGGATACGCAGCTGTTCCTGCCAACAGAATATTCCCAAGTGAAAATTATTGTTACCTGCCAAAATCCCTCTGAAATATGCATGTCCAAAACTCAAAAAGTGGAAAATTCTGCTATAAAAAATAAAACAATCCCACATGAACTGCAATTTGTTTATCTGCAATAGCTTACACATTTGCCTATATGCATTTATCAAAAGGCAGGAAACCTATTTTATTAATAAGCACCTTTTAAATTCATAGGCAGCTCTTACTTCTGACTCTTTGTTCACTTACAGTAAATTACAAATGACCTTTGGAAATATTGCCTGCCATTCAAATACTAATGACTCTCCCTGCTTACTTTGGATAAGTAATTAAATTTGGGAAGATTACTTTTCTACCACTTACCTCCTGATGAGAAAACAAATCACCAGGAAGTCGTTCTAGAAATGAGGAGAGTGAAAACGATGACTTCTTTCCTTGCACATCAATAACTTTGAGGTGCTCTGGGGAAGGGCTCAAGAAGGCATAAAGTGCTTCACTCTGGCACAGTCTTTCATCAGAGAGTAATTTCTATGAAATAAAAATAATGACACATCACAACACAGCAACACATCAATTAAATATTTCTTGTTAAGGAACAAGATGTGTTGAGGCATCCAATAAAACTGATTAAGTCACAGCTCAGCGGTAGGGTGAGAAAAAAAAATCCCTATCTCACAAAGGATACTTTAAGAAGCTAGTTCTAAAGTACTGGAACTAGTAAGAATAAAGCTTTTAATCTTACAACTTTCATTTTTTATAAAAATTTTTCATTTATAAGAAATTTATTGTGAAGAGTTTTAGCTGAAAGTGGCAACTAAAGGATTCATTATTTATTATTTCTTAATTAATCAAAGTTTAAATTAACTTACCACTAGAGGAATGGTTACTATCAGTCAAACTCATCTCAACTTCAGGCATTTTGGACAACTTTGACATTTATAGCGTCAAACCTTACATCTGACCTATTTGTTCTAGGCTCTCTCTTTAGGCAATAGAGAGACACTATGCTCTCAGTTCTCCTGTTTAGATGTCTGTTGGTTTTGTCTTTGTCTTCTTACCTGCAGAAAGTTATTAAGCTGGTTCTTGGACTTCTCCATGAATTTCTGGTCTATGGATTTAAAGGGCAGTTTGCTGAGAGAAGGCAACTGAACTTTCTTTAATGACGGAAAACACTGTGTAGGAGAAAGGAGAGCTCAATTAACGTGCATGCAGAGAAAAAGACAGGTGGTTCAGAAGGGAAAGGGAGAGACTCCCTTGTGCTCTCATCTCCCTTCCACACCCCTCTCAAGAAAACACCTTCCCTTTCCCACTATGGGCTGACACATCTACACCCTTTCCCTTTACACCACCATTATCTATCCTTTATCAGACAGAAAGGTTAAAGCACTGTAAAAAGAATCCCAACTTTCTCTCTCCCCAAAAGCTGTCATTTCTAATACTTCCCTAGAAGCCAGACACAAAGCCTAGTTCTTACAGCAGGCTCTTATATGACAGTGCAGAGCATATACCATTTTGAAATGGGGCTAGCCCAGTAAAACATTATTAAAGGGAAAAAATAAGTGTAAACAAGTTTTATAAGCATCTGTCAGAGACCAGAAATATGTAAATAGAAATCTAGCTGTAAAGGGCTAAAAGCCAAAAGGCAGGCATTAAAACTGGCAGCATTAAATTTTTATCATTCTGACACATTTTTGCAATTTGTTTCTTTTCCCTCCCATAGCCAGGATTCGTACCTCACTGAGTTTGCGGTGTAGGTTCTGAAACTCACTGAGCTTCCTGGGAACAGTCCAGTTCTTAGTTTCAGCTCCACCAACTTCTTGTAAACTCACCATGACAGAGTAACAGGGCACTTGTTCTCCATTCTCTTCTAAAACCTTGGGGGAAAAAAAAAACCACAGATAAGGTAATCTCTGTTGAAAATAAACAGTGGAACATTTGAGCTGACAGATGACTGGGTTGCAAACTCAGTCATCAGTCCCGAGCTTCTCTTGAGATTTGAAAGCTACATATGGAGCAATTCCCCTAATGAACTAACCTTCACCCAAAATGCTGTGCCAGCCCTGAATCAGTCCTCCAGCTAACCACTATCACACCTTGCATACAGTTTTGCAGCGCCATCCACCAGCAATCAAATCTCCCCGACATGTCTTCTTCAAACAGCTGGGTGTACTATTTTGGTTTTTAAGGTACCTACCATGTAGCTTTCTGATTGCTCATCAATACTCCATCTCTCCTATCTGCATTTGCCTGAGCACTCTCCCTTTATTCCCACCCTCCCTTCCCAGTGCTCCTGCTGAGGCTCACCCACGCACCGGGCACAGCAGCTCTGCAGCTGGGCCCTGTGACAGCTGGTGCTGTGACAGAGCCATTTCTCTGCTCACTTGAGCTGTGCTGCTTGCACAGTTTGTGGGATCCATGCAGTGTCTATTTCTGAGGGACTCACAACTTTACAAAAATACTAATGAATCAAACTACAATCCTCAGCCAGAGGAAGGAGAAGCAATTAACCACATTGTGCAAATGGGAAAACTACAGCAAAGTTAAACAATTTTTCTTGAGACAATGGCAGCAGTGTGACCACACTATTTCTTAATTTGATATGAGGATTGACATAAGAATTTTCATTCTTATGTCCTATTGGTAGCAAATTTTTGTTTACTTATTTTGAGGAGACACCCAAATTGATTATGAAAGGCAAATAAGGGAAATGCATAAAATACTTGACTCTTGTCAAGACTAGAATGCTTGTCTTTATATACATGCAAATAAAAAAAGGTAACTATAAAATACTACTCCCAGTCTTTTTGAGCGAAGTTGTAACTTTAAAGCTTTTTTAAAAGAATATTTAACTAATCTAATTGGGATAAGAATAAACTTTAAAATTCATATAATTATGATACCTTTTCTGAGAAGCCTGCAGAGATCTGACAACACAATACTATTGATGAATAACTTGACAAGCAACTACATCACCACTGTAAAAGCCATGAGGCTGAAATGTACCTTCATATTGTTAAGCTATTCAGAGCTGTACATTGATAATATTCCCTGTGATGCATTCCTCATAAAGCTGCAAATGGACCACTGGGAAGCCAAGTCCGAGGCCCAGATTTCACGTATCTCTGTCAAAAAGCTGCAGCAGCACTCAGACAGAATACAAAGCACCAGCCTCAATGCCTGAAAATGTGCCTGGTTGTCAGCACAGCTATTTGGAGGACTGCCTATCTCCTGCCAGACTCCTGCAGAAACAGATGCTTGAACAGCCTCCAAGATGCAGGTCAGAGAGACATGGCACAAAAGAACTGGGATCATTTGGGACAGTCCCTGCCCTGTCTAGCCCAAGCTAGATTGGATCTGTGCTTATAGGTGACTCACAAACACCTCCTGGATGTCATTTTTGGATACTGGGAGATCAGTGCTGAAATTGCTGATTTGAGTCATGCCTATGATTCTCCATGCCAAATTTGTTCCCAGGGCAGGGATTTGCACGTGTAGGGTCATCTGAACTGTAATTGTCAGGAGAAAGTCATCCCTCTAAAAGCACATTCTCAAAGTGGGAGGATTTAGTATTCCTGCTTCAAGTTAGGGTCTATGTGCAAAATCATCTAAATTCCAATTACTAGATGTAGATACATTACAGCTGTTTTTCAAGTGCCCTCAAATACCCTCATATAAATACTGAAAGTGTTCAGGATATTCTTAAGTATGCAAAATTTTTTATCAACTTATGTACTTGTGAATTTGTTTTTCCAAATTAATGAGTCAACTGGAAAACAGAAAAAAGGAATGTTAGGAGGTCTTCTAAACCAGGAGATCTAGTCCTTTGCTGTTAACAGGCACCATCTCATACAACTGCTATCATGAATGAATTCAAACTAGAGAGCCCTATTCCTCTGATTCTCCCTTTTGCTAAGTTAAGCAAACAAAAGTGCTTTCAGAACCACTTCTCATGGGAGAAGATCCTCAAATTCACCCTTCTCAAGGGACATGGCCCAGCACCTGCAAAGCAACTGTACCACTTCCTCATCTTGAGTGGAAACTCCCCTCCTAATGTATTCACGGGTTGCATTTACCCCTGACAGATCTGCAGCCCACTCAGGAGGAACTGCACATCTGACAAGCCACCAGCATACCTACTGCTTCCAGCCAAAAGGTGCTCCAAGGGTCACAGCCAAAGCCCAGAGCTCCTGCTGAACACCAAACCTTGCATGCCCCACGATGAGACTGCACTGCACTTCTAATGCTCCTACCCGAAAAATCATCCAGCTTTTTCCCAACCTTCCTAACCCTTTCCTAGCCCTGATTTCAGGTGCTGCCTGTACAGTGCCGAGTACAGGGGGAAAAAATCACTTCCCTGTTCCTGCTGGCCATACTACTTCTGACACAGGCCAGGATGCCATTGGCCTCCTTGGCCACCTGGGCTCATGTTCAGACAGCTGTCAACCAGCACCCCCAAGTCCTTGTCCACTGGGCAGCTTTTCAGCCACCTCTTGCCCAGGTGGTAACAGTGTGGTAACAACAAGAAACATGCAATTTCTTTCACCTTATTCAGATCTACAAACTGAATTTCTTATGAAAACAATAGATTTTTTAAACGATGTTGTGCTCTGAAACAGTCTCTCTTTGGACAAGGGAGACAGAATGTCTGCTACAATATTAAATGATACAAGGCCAAAACCATTACAACAAGCAGAGCAAGTTAGGTTATTTAGCTCTAAGTTGTACATCTGTAATGGGGAAGAGAGTCACAGAATTACACAAGTTATCATAGGCCCCCTCATTCTGCATGTTCCTACTGTATTTTTCAACCTCTACCAGTCAGCCAAAACACTGAGTCTTCAAAGTGAGTTTTATCAGAAAGATCAACTACCAAAAGACACCTGGAGATTATACCATTTACACTGATTTTTTAAAATATATATAGTTCACACACATAGACCTCATATATTTAAATGACTCAAAACTATAAAGACTGAAAGATTCAAGCTAAGAGATTACAAACAAGAGTCTGAACATGGTTTTTTTCAAGACTTAAGTAACTATTTTTTATGCATTCTCTGTTAACTGATGTAGTAGATCAGTTTAAAAGGTCAATGACTGGCTATTACACTTTCAGCTCAAGATCTATAGGAAAATTTACTTTTACTAAGCTTTTCTGCAAAACAATAGGGCCAAGTTTTTCTGTCTCTAAAATCACAGATTCTGGGATTAGCAACACCAGATTTTGCAGATAGAAAGACTATGTCACCTACTCATGCCCCCTGAAATCATCAACTGCAGCTAGAATGTTCCCAAGCAATTAATTAACATAGATAACTACAACAGCCATGCTTTCTCCAGCCTACCCTTTGAAGCACAGAGCTGCAAACAGCACAATTAATGCAGGCCTACATTTAATTACAATCCAGTACTACTTGTAAGTTATAGCTAAGGCAGTAAGTAATTAAAAGCCTCTTCCAACCTCCCTCTACTTTAGCCAAACCACCTTCTCCTCTGGTAATGACAGAGATGCTGAGCAGTTGTATTTGGTTACATATGTGCAGAAAGCTGCCATTCTGCAGTTTTCCTGCACACAGCGTTTACCAGATTTTAAAACCAGGTTTCAAAAGCTACAAATAACTCTCAGAAGACAAGAACTTTTCAGTTCTCAACAGTGTCACCTGCAAACAGCATTAAAACAAAACCAAATCCAGATGTTTCCACATGGAGAATTTGGTTTTAAAAATGGCACCTTACATTTTTTGACCTGTTGGATTTATTTCTTCTTTTACAATGACTTCAACTGTTCACAGAACTATCACTGGCTTGCAAGAGCTTAAGACACAACCAAATAAACTCCACAGCATATACTTTTTTCCTCCAAAAAAGTTACCTCAAGAAAACTATTTATATTCATTTCAGGACCATTTTCTTAATGGCATACAAAGGCAAGCCAGTAGAGGCCCAATTAATCTTTAGTTCTCTGTAGTGATACTGTCAAGAAGATTTCTTATGTATGTCAGCCTGCACTTACTACATAACAAGTATTCACTGAGATCCCTTTATAAGTGTTAATAGAGAGCCAGAAGATGGTAATACTTCTTGTTTTCATCACAATTTTTTTACATGCGTTCTACAATTGTCTGCCTATGCCCAAATGGAACAGCAGAACAAGACAAAAAAAGTAAAAACTTCTTCAACTTACAGATATAAAGCACTTTCTTTCTGGGCATTCAAGTCCCTTGAAACTGTACAGCCATTAAATACAATAATACAAACCACAAAAAGTGTAAATACTGCATCTTTGAGACACAGCAGAGACATAACTGCACCCAAGTGCAATAGCATGGTAATATAGGAAGAGATAGTTCTCATGAAATACAGTGCCCCTAAGATAGCAAATTACCCAGTGCCAAAACTTGTTTATGTACATGCAGGTAATTTTTATAACTCCATTACAGCACTGTCTGAGGGACGGAAACTTTGAGTATGCATCACAGTAGCCACTGGGGAAACAGAAGAGGAGTTCAGAAGAGGTTAGGGTTCTTTCCCCCACAAGTAAATACTAAGTATAAACAGGTATAAGGAAAGTATCTACACATTTTTCTTCTGCTTTTCATGTAAGTTTGAATAGACCCAGAAGATAAAAAGCCAGAAAAAAATCCCATACCTCTCCTGAGACAATGAAGGCTTTCCACATGCCAAGATTCTCACACCACCAGTCTGTTCTTGCAATGTGCAGCTGAAGGTCACTGTGCTCTCTCTCCATCAGAGTAATTTCATCCTTCAGCTTAGAAACAATCTGCAGAGAAAAGTTTATTCATTACAATTGGTAGGAAAAAGCTGGTGTAGCACACAAGCTTCATGTCTTTAGGGACACTGTTCAGAAAGAAGAAAAGGTACAAAAGCAGGGAGAGAACAATTCACGTGGACAAAAGAAAAATCACAAGTGAGGGAATCGATGATGCCTCATAAACTTCTAGAGTACACAGCAATCTTAAAGGTCAACCCTCACATTAAAATAAAAAACAAGTCAGAAGTACACACTACTATCACACTACCAAGATAAAAGACATTTGAGATAGGATTATATATTATCCATGGTATGTTTTATGAGAACTTGAAATTGCCATTAATGAAATGTACCTTACTGAAGACATCTTTATCATTTTCAGGTACACATCATGTGACTGAAGAACCGGGGAATAGATTTAATTTCTAGGAATTTAGCTGTGTTAGAAACCACTCCGAATCATCACTCAGGTTTGGGGGTTTTTATCCCTTAGCTCAAGGAAGTCCGTCAGAGCTGCCGCTGCAGAGGAGGGAGTTGTGCTGGCCCCTCAGAGCCAGCAGAGGGCACAGGAGCTGACCAGCACATCCCTCCCGGCAGCGCGGCAGGAGCGGCACCTGACACGGATGCCCGAGGAGCTACCCGGGCACGGCAGGGCAGAGAGGTAAGGGAGAAACACCCCTTGCCACCGACAAAGCAGCGAGACCACGGGAGAGTGGTGGTTATTCCACGGCCAACAAAGCAATACAAGTCACATTCACAATTTTAGTTACCATAGCCTTAAAACATGGGGGGGAAAGACCAATTAAAACCAAGCTGTGATTTCACCTTCTATTTAACAAGTTGACTGAAATAACCATCTGACCCTGTCCAAAATGTGACAACTGGATATTACACAAACATATACATAGTCAAAAAAAAGGAAAATCAAACAAAATAACTGAAGACACTAAAGGTACCTACCTTTTTGTCGGGTTTTGGTGAATTACAAATGGAATTTAGAGCCTGTTTCTTATACTCAAGCTTGTCATTTAGCTGGCGAAGTTTATTTACAGCATAACTAGCCTGTTCATTAATTCTTGTGCTGCATTCTTCAGTAGCTTCTTCACAACCCTGGCTCTAGGAATAGAGGATGGGGGTAATTGCAACGTTAACATCAAAAAAGAGACAGTTATTCATAGAATGATAGAAAGGTTTGTGCTGGAAGGGACCTTAAAGATCACATAGTTCCAGTCTCACTGCCATGGGCATGGACACTTTCCAGAGCCCCATCCAGCCTGTCCTTGAACACTGCCAGGGATGGGGCAGGAGATAGGTTATTGTTTGCTCCATAAGCTTTTTACATACAAGAACACTTTTTGATATAGATTAAAATATAGGCATAACAGATATTACAACCATCAGATCTGACATGAATCTGTTGTAAATCACTCTGTTGTAAAAAAGCAATCCAAAACCAAAAATCCCAACAGACAAAGCCTCATTACCATTTCTACTACGGTCCTTTGGCAACTCATGCCAACTGTGTAAAATGACCTTCAAGCTAAGGCTTTAGTGTAAATGAGAGGTAGAATTAAAGTTTGTTTTAAAAGCAGAAACAGCTTAGTAGTCATGATCAATATTCAGAGCCAGATAGAAAAGCAAATACTTAGCCCTGAGCAGAAAGATAATGAGGATGGGGTAGTGGGGAACAAAACCAAAAATCCCCCACATTTCTAACAAACAGTCCTGCCTCCCACAGACCTTCACAAAACAGATTTGTCATCCTGCAGAACAATCTAAACCAAGTCCTTCAGCTTTCTACACAGATTTTACTGCTGTTTTTAGAAGTGTTAATAAAAATGTGTTAAAAGCACATATGCCTTTCCCTAAATTCATAAATAATTTTCATATGTTCATTCAGACAAACCAATAGCTTTTTCCATCTTGTGTACTACAGGCATGCAAAAAAATAGAAAACTTCACACCTCTCAGTGACATTCTCTTTAACATCTTCTGACATATAGCTCAGCCGCCCCTTTCTTACTGTACTTCCCCAAATAGACATGAAGACCTCAAGATCTAGCAAACAGCACTCAGCTTTTGCTGCTGCCATGTTCAAAGATCTTTGAGGTCTGTTTGTGACTGAGTAGATCTAAATTTATCTGTGGGAAGCTGAGTCCATTCTCATGAACAGGGGTTCTGTGTTATTTAATGATATTGTAACTAAGTAAACTGTATCCTTATATAATGAACAAAAAGCTAACAGAAGGAACTCTCATACTCTTGTAAATTCTGAGTTTTAGAGGAGACAATCTTATTGTAAATTCCATAGTATCTTATATCTTACTAAAATAGTCTGAGAAGAGATAACAATAGGAACAATAATTAATCTCCTTAGCATGATCCTCATAAACATAATGCAGAAGTCAGAAGTTCTAGGCTAAGAAATTCACGCCCTTTTCCAGCTCTGCATTTGCCTTCTATGTGACTGAATAAAAACCCATTAGCTCTATGCCCTGTCCTTTCTTCTGTCTATTATGCATGGACTGTAAACTCCTAGGGTCAGAAACTTGCCTCCAAGCATGCACACAGACCTCAGCTCAAAATGTTGTCTTCTCCTGGCACTACAATAATACAAATAATAATAATTACCAATATTGGGTGTTATTTAAAATGCTAATGTAAAGAATCATAAAAAAACCCCAAACCTTACACTTGTTGGGAAGTACGGAGGTAAAGAAGGAATCAAAAATGCTATTTTCAGTACAGAAGAATTAAAAGTCTTTTTTTATAAAGTTTAGTGCTAGAAATCAAAGAATTGCAATTAATTACAAATCAGTGAGGCTGTGCTCCCACAGGTAGGCTACTTGGTTTCTCTATAATTAACTTTAAAGACACCTAAAGCAAAAACCACTGCTGAATCACCAGGTTTATCACAAAAATGCTAGAATTACAAGATCAAGTAACCTGTATCCAAAATATCAAACTTATCAAATAAACAAGCAATTCACTCAAAGCTGAGATCATAACAGATTGTGCTGCCTTCCTGTGATTGGTAAACTGATAATGGCTTCCATTTCTGTGAGTGACGTAGAACACAGACGTCAGTCTTATTTTAGTGATCTGACACATGCAGCACCAATGCAATCACCAGAGCCTCTCCTCAAAGAGCTGCATGCAAGCATGGCCTGCTTCTGTATTTCTGTGACGTTTGTCCAAGTAGAAACACTTGGAGGTTTGTGAAGGTTTGTCCTGGAAACAGAAAATGGTAACAGACTGGGAAGAAGAAAGAGCTTGTTCCACTTGCAGAAGAACCAGCAGTCTGGCCCTTTCCGGATTCCTACCTTGTGACTTGATTTTCTCATGTTTAATCAGGACTCATCCTTTTGTCCTCACCTCCATGAGTGCACAAGATGGCTTTCTATCTATTCAGCTATAGCAGTGAAATTTATAGAGAATTAAAACAGGTGATGCCCACAGCGCCCCAGGAAGTGAGGACGTAGACTCAAAATCCAAACTAAACCAAAACCAATCCATGTTTGCTAACAATATGTATCCCTCCAGAAACATCCAATTTCTAAGCTGTCGTTTCCTATACACAGGGAGGACAAAACCCCACAAACTTATTAGCCACTACTGCATTTTCACCAACATTTGAAAGAACATGGGAAGCTTCAGAAAGAATTTCTTATAATTTGTTTTCACCTCAAAGACCCTGAAGCATGACACAGCGCCATTAAAACTGCTCTATTCAAGAGACACTCTAGCAGTATATACAACTTCATACTTAATTTGTTGTTAAAAATGGGGAAAAAACCACTACCTTGCATGTTATAAGCAGACTTGGCAATATATATTAGTCTTTAAGGTCTCATGGCTGACACAGGCTTCATATCTGGCAAATACATATCCAAGGACTCAGAGGAAGGACAGATGATGCTGATGCCAAAAATCTAATTTTTTGGCAGCTACAGTATATGTTATCAGACAGAGTACAGCTAGCCCTAAAGTGTTGTGTCAGTTTTCTTAGAGAAATCATTATCTCTTAGACTCTGAATAAAGCATATGAAGAAATTAGAAAGCACAACATTTAATGCTTTAGGAAGATCTGGACAAAACTGTTAAGAGCCATTGTGCAAAGTCCCAATGATTACAAGCACAAGGACACAGAGTCTTTCAAGTACCTACCACCATCAACACAGAGCTGAGTCAGCACTGAGAAAACTAGAAAACACATCTTGAATATTTTATCAAGGAAAAGAATACAGGGAAAAACAAACACTGAAAAGATGCAGCAAGCTCAAAGAGCACGTATTGCAAGTAATTTACTTATAACTGTTCATCTCTGCAGATTTGCTGATATGCAGACTATATAAAAGACTAGAACAACTCACCTACAGAAATTAAAGACATTTAAGCAGTAAATACATAAGGCTTAGGTTCTGGAAAAATTGTTTCCAAATAGCAGAATGTAGATCAGCACTTCTGGATTCTGCTTATTTGTTTATTTAGATCCAGTTTTAGACAAACTGCTACATTTCATTGAGTTCTGAACAAGTTCACAGGTAAAATGAAAACATGCTGATCTGAAGCAGCAGCCTGACTGAAAGAGGCACAGAACAGTCTGAGACGTGCTCTTGTCAAAATGTTCTTGTATAAACGCAACACAAGTTCCCCTGACATGACTGATTTAGACAACCCAAGAAAAAACCTGCCCCAAGAAGAGTTGCCATTGGCTTATTGCTTATGACATTTTGAATGCTCTGTTTCAGTATTCAGAGTTCCTGTGCTAGATTTATCTTCCAACATGGTCTATTAATTTATTCAATTAATTAATTAAAACCACTATATTTTACATTGCTTTTTCTTCTCTTTTGTGCAACTTCTAATACCTATTTAGTACCTAGGGAATGCATGGGAGACAGGGACAATGTCTGGGCAAAAACCTACTGATGTTTCAGTGAGAATTTTTTCACTCAAAAGCAGAGCAGCTGAGCTTGTATAAAGTATGTTTTGCATTCTCTGTTTCTAAGGAGCATAACGAAAGATGTGAAATACAGAAGGCTTAGGAATCTGAAATGTCTACTTTAACTGATTTAAAATTTAAGTAGTCTGTAGTTTTGTACCATTTTATTTCAAAGAGCATGTAAACATACAAGTTTTACCAGACGAAACTACAAGAGTGATGATATTTATAAATAAATGAGAAAAAAAAAAAAGAAGAGTAGTCCAAAGCTGAAGGACAGGAGATGCTACTACATGCTTCTCTCAGGACAGTCTCTCAGATCACTTTAAATAACAGCGAAAGAAAAGTGAAAGTCTGAAAGTGAAAGAAAGTCTGTGTGACTCACCACTTCATCTTTGTCCTCAGGAGCTAGCTGAGCAGAACTTCTTTCTTCCTCCTTCTTGACTGATCTCTCATATAAATCACTGACAATGAACGAGGGGTAGTATCTGTCCTTTAGAGTTTCGTAAACATCTGCCTGAATTCTGTAGAATACTTCAATGCCTTTATTTCCCACAAGACTTTGCTGTATTTCCTTATAAAGGGATTTTTCCACAGGTATTTCTCTGCTTTCCACAAAAAAATTCTGATAAATTTCACTCACCAATTGAGGTATTTCAGCCTAGGAAGCAAGGGAGAGGGAGGGAGAAAAGAATAATGAAAAAATATTGAAAATATAAAGATGACTCAGGACCCAGGTGCATAATTTGAAGGATAATCAAGCAAATTTCCTAGCCAAATGAATGAGAACACATCTGTAAACCTCTTACTGAGATCGAGCATGCTGCCTGCCTGTGCACCTCTGCTAAGCAATCAATTCTACAAGTTAAGTATTGATACTTGTCAAGTGAAGAAACAGCTGTGCTCTAAAATTGCCAGAGCTTCCGCACCCACTCTTTTAAATCTACGTTCCAAAAGCTGGCATTAAAAGGAAGGAAAGTGCTAGAGCAACAGTGTGGTCACCATTTTAAATTCAGATTGTAAAGCTCAGCTGTATCAGCTCTCCTGTCTTCTGCTGAATAGAATCAACTCACTTTATACATGATTATAATTAATTTGCAGGGGAAAGGGGGGGGGAAAGAAACAAGAAGAGGAAAAAAGCACAAATGAAGAGACATTTACCAGTACAGGAGGCTGGGTATTTTTACTGAGCACAGTAAAGTGCACAGGATTGAACTTTGCTTTAATGAACAGGAAAGAGAGAAAGTAATGCAGCACAGCCCACGATCAGCTCCCTAAATTACCATCTCCCTAAACTGAACAGAATTAAAAAGGGCTTATCCACTCCCTTAGTATGGCCCAATGTTCTTACCTGCCTGATCTGACAATATCACAGCCAAATGACTGCAGGACACTACCTTTCTGTAAGCTGCCCCTGCAGTGGCAGATATATCCATAGCCATATGTATATACATATTGTTTTGAATGGGAAGAGAGAAATCATAGCTGAGAGGTCATAGAATGATTTATAGTACCTTTTCCAATCATGAGCAGTTTGCAAATCAAAACTGATTTACAGAACTCCCTTCCCAGTGCCTGACAAACTGCTTTTAATCAACACTCTCTGGCTTGAGTTGGTTGTTAGTCATTTCTTCAGATTGTATTAATGGTTCACTACTCACACTCTAGAGTTTGTCTCTCTGTTTACAGGATGTTTTGTGCCAATTGACTAGAATCTTTATACATAAGAGAGCAGTAAAATTACAGTGAACAAAAAGTTAACTGATATCAATAATGAAATTTGTATTTCATGCTAGCTTGAATCTTGAAGGTTTGTTTCCCCCAAAAATCCACCACACTGCTCATGAACAGCAAATTTGTCCTCTACAAAGTCTTGCTCTGAGCCATTGCTTCCGGATACTTGTTGCAACTTTATGTGATAGTCTCCATCCTTGTTTCAGGGTTCTAATTGCTACTTTACTGTAGCCAAAATTACAATATAGCATTGTTTCTTCCCTCTATCAATGGTGCGGAGTTCCGGGAGAAATGGAGCTGGTACAGATTAGGGAGAGGTCTTTTAAAGCAACACCTCTCTTCCAAAAAGATTTTAAGAACATGTGTACATACACTTTCACTGTTTTGGATTGAATGGGCTACCTGTAACTGGCAAGATGAGAAGCTTACATACAGACTATCCAGTTGGAATGTGCTGCTGGCTTTCACATGAACTGATAATACTAAAGCCAATGTATTACTGCACGTTTTTTCTCTGGTGGAGGGGGAAATAATTCTACTACTTTTGCATATCAAGTATTCCTTTTAACAGATGTTGTTACACCAACCAACACTAAATCATTGTCACAACAGCCCACAAATTTTAATCGCAATGTTATCCTCAAATATTGACATGAAGCAGTTAAACTCAAATTGCTTACCACCCATCCTATGCTATTGATATTTTAAAAACATAACAACATTTCCTAACATCAAGATCACAATGAACAGAGTGTCATCGATGTACAAAGCCGCATAGGCTTGCAATTTCTTCCACCTTGTTAGCGGTCTTCAGATTCTCCACAGACTCCCAAAGGCCGATCAAAGCCATCTTGTCCATCCTTTCCATGTAGATCCGGAAGTGCTCTCGGTATGAAGGGTTGGCCAAAATTTCTTCAAACTGAAGAATCTGAAGAAGGGAAAACTAAGAATAAAAACTGGGAAAATGCCTAACTCTAGCTCCTTTCCATCCCTTATAGGGAAAATCTTTTCACTATGCATCCCACAAACGTGTCCTAGATTCAACTACACAGACCTCCTACAGTAATAGCTTTGTTTCATTTAAAAAAAATAAGACTTTTAAGTACTTAGAAGATAAATTCACCTACGCTCTTATCAGATAGCAAATACCTCCACATCTTTCTGATCAGGATACATTTGAAAGGACTAAGATAGCATTTCAAGTCACTCATGAAATGCTATTATCAAAAATTTAATTTCCAATGTTCCTGCAAAGCAGAGGAGCCCAGCTGAAAGCTAACTGATCTGTTCTTTACTTGTTTCAAACACCAGCAGTTTCCATACCACAGCCCACAGAGCTTTGAGATGTATCTCAATTATTCCCAGGGACACAGAGAAAGATGTAATACCTTGGCAGCCAGGGCATTTGGTGGCCAGTTCCTACTGTTATTGAAAAACATCCATCAGAAATGCAGTCAGGAATAAGTATGTTCTGTGATATAATGCTCAGGACTTTTTCTGAGAAGAGTGAGGTGGGTGTACATCAGGCAGAAAAGGAAATGAAACGCAGACTTCCCATACCCACACAGATGCTGCAGCCATTAAGAAGTTGCATTAAAAAGCCATTATCACCTTATCCTCTACTATTGTTTGAATCCAGGCCTTTTCTATGAGATAAACACCTGAAAACAAAATACCTCCCTGACAAAATGATCAGAACTTCCCATACTGAACAAAATTAATAACTTTGTCCTGCTCTGAAAAATTGGGACCAGTTTTCCAAATACTTCATCAAAACCAAGCAACCTTTTCTTTCCAACCCTTCAGTCTTGCAGCTGAACCAGTTTTAATGTTGCTTATTTAGTTCCATTACTTATATCACCAGGAATCCAAATACACCACCCAGAGTAGTCTTAACCTCTTGCTTTGTTTCTCACAGGAACCAGTCAACTCACACCTTTTTCTTTGAAAAGAAAACAAGGTCCTTAAGCACTGGGGACAATGAGTCTTCCTATGACTTTGCATTTTTTAGCAAAGTTTATTTGGTACAGAGCAAGAGGTGAACTCCAAGGTTGATGCATTAATAATTTCTCTAATACGGGTTTTCTGGTACCTAATAATAATAATAATAATAATAATAATAATAATAATACAATTCTAGTCAGCATCAGAATACCTCCCTCTCTGGGAAGACAGCTTGTTTTCCTAAACCTAGTACCTGTGAAATTCTACAACCAAGTTACATGTAGGAAAAAGTTTCCTGGTCTCAAGCTACATGTGAAGAAACCACCTACATGGGCATATACACAATTACTGGCACCAAATCAATGCCTTAACAAACCAAGCTAAATGGTTCTTTAACAACAGCAGTCATCGATGTTTTGTCTGAAAGAGCTCCCCCAAATCTTGAGCAGTGTTTAAGTAAATTATGTTTGCCTCATAGGAAATGTTTATTTACATCTTCAAAGTTCCCCTGTGACAATCGTGTGCCATTCTTCTCTTTATCCTTTACTATACCAGTATCTTCTGGACATAACTTTGCTTTTAGCTTTAAAACTATTTACATATATAAACATTTGCCTTTGAGAGCTCACTCTATAAACTTCACTAAACAGCAGAGAGTACCATGTTCAAGCTAGGCTTAATAAATAAATGGTGCTCAGGCTGTCAAAGAGAACAACATGTGGTTTAGCCTCATTGCTGTGCATCATGATATTTTCTATTCGGTCAGTTTACCAAGGCAGAGATTTAAAATACAAGTGTAAGAGGGTCTTCCAGCCCCTCGAACAGATGTCTTCCCCATCTCAGGGACTGTCAGCTCTGTAAATAATAGCAGTTAGTAAATCACAGCATGGGGCGTGTGCTGTCACTTCTTGAGTGAGAGGTCACCTTGGTCTCTGTGCCTCTATTATCCAAGGTATACCCACTCTGGCTGCCAGCAAAGAGAATAACTAACAAACAACCTCCTGTCAAAAGTAACTGGGGGTACGTGCTGCTGCAGGGAGCAAGGCAAGTGCAACCCTCTCTCCCACCTAACAAAGGGCCCATTGCACCAGTGCCCCATGGTAATCAAAGCAGTGGTGCCTAGCAACAGTGTTGCACAAATCTCCTCATAGATACCTTGCAAACTAAAACACTTCAAAAAATAAATTAACGGGCAGAAAAGCTTATTCTCTTAGAATAGTGAGACCTCGCAAATGTTTTCTTGATTTTTCTTTAAGTCTGGACTATCCTGGAATTATTAAATATGTTCCAAGTGCTGTGCTAAAAACATTATGTTACAGCTTCAATGCCAACGATGATAGAGATGAGAGGGTTTTAGTTTTGAGGTGAAAATCACAAAATGCATGTGTGCTGGTTTTGGCTGGAGTAGAGTTAACATTCTTCAGAGGCTGGCAGGGGCTGTGTTTTGGATTTGTGCTGAACACGGGGTTGATAACACAGAGATGTTTTTGCTATTGCTGGGCAGGGCTTACACAGAGCCAAGGCCTTTTCTGCTTTTTGTACTGCCACACTGGTGAGGAGACTGGGGGTGCATGGGAGACTGGGAGGAGACACAGCTGGGACAGGTGACCACAACTGACCAAAGGGATATTCCAGATCATACGGGATTGTGCTCACTGTGTAAAGTGGGGGATGTTTGGAGTGATGGCATTTGTCTGCCCAAGTCACTGTTACGTGTGATGGGGCCCTGCTCTCCTGGAGAATGCTGAACACCTGCCTGCCCATGGGAAGCGTGGAATTAATTTCTTGTTTTGCCTTGCTTGTGTGTGTGGCTTTTGCTTTCCCTATTAAACTGTCTTTATCTCAACCCATGAGTTTTCTGGCTTTTACCCTTTTGATTCTCCCCCCAATTCTGCTGGTGGGGGAGTGAGCAAGTGGTTGTGTGGGGCTTGGCTGCTGGCTGGGGTAAAACCATCACAGTCCTTTTTGGCACTCAACCATTCTGTGGAGTTTCCTTCCTTTTACAATTTAAAGAAGTTCTGCAGTCATTTGAAATCCTCAGCAAAAGATCATTTTATGATTCAGTATCACCATGGATTAGAGCAGAAAACTCTAAGCTATGTTGGCACATACGCAGGCATTAGGGCATGTGTACACCCTCAAATCTAATATCCAGTTAGCAGATATAATCTTAGAATTATCAGCCTCCACAGCAACCCTTCAAATCCTGTTAACTCGAGAGCAGCTTCCGGGTTTGGAAAAACCAGACGCTTTGCTGTTGCCACATCAATTCCCTGCTTCAACAGGAATGTAACACGTATCACAGCTGGTCACAGGCTCTGCCTAAGACTACGAAAGGGTTAGGTTTTTCTGGGGTTTTTTCCCTGAGTGGGGTGCTTTAACCAGCATCCCTAGCATGTGCATACAGAAGAGGCTTGGCCCTGGCCCTACAGAGCAGGTCTTGTTAAATCCCTAAAGATAGTCACAACCTCTCTCTGGACAGGAGCATAGAACAACTAGTTAATTTAGGTCTGGACAGTCACCAGGCACAGATTAGATGCACTGTACTGTATTTCTTTGCAACACACCAGATTCCCATTCACTACAACCACATTGACCTATACTGAATAACCCAAATAAAGCTGGTAACAGCACTGCAGATGGTTGGGATGAGCAGCATTTGGGTCACTAGAGGAAGCTTTCTGCTGGGATAACGGCATACAGTCAGACTGTGGGACTTCTGGTTGCTGCTTTGGATTTTTTGTTTGTTTTTTTTTTTTTTTTAGATGTAGAAGCCAAAAATAAGTAGAATGTAGAAACCAATACTGATTAATATCTTTTTCCAAGTTGCATTTTAAAAAATCCTTAACTAATGCTTCGTCTGTATATTGACTAAAATCGAAGCCTGTATTCATCTTGTTATGTTTTAAAAAGAAGCAAGTCATCCGAAGACTGTCTCTTTCACATACAGCAGTAGCTGAACTAAATGCAATGGTTATTTAAGTATAACGAAGTATACTAACCACATAAAGTATCTGACTATTTTACTGCACATACACTAATGTAAAAATCTCTGCCTTGAGACTCACATGTTCACAAACATACCTCCGTCATAAGAAAATCCATCACCAGGCAATAGGGTGACAACAATTGAATCTTGTTTTCTTAATATTCCCAGATTCTGTACCATGATGTATCCTGACATAACATGATCTTACAACTGAAGCTCAGAAATCGCAGTGAAAATCTGGTAAGTCACCAGTTAAATCAGCATCTATCCACAGAAGCAGTGGAAGCAAGGTCTTCTGCAGGAGTTTCATCTTAGTCCTCATGAGCTGGATTATTAACATGAGCTGGTTCCACCTCGAAATACACATAGATGGTTTCCTTGCTATTTCACAGCTAGTTAAGGGTCAGATCCTCAGACCTCCTCCTAGAACCCACAATTTACAAAACAGCTCCGCTAAGAAGATGCTGTGACTCCATACATCAAATCTCACAGTCAAGGTGGTGTGGCTGTTGTGCTCAGCACAACACAGGAAAAAAATATTTCACTGAATAAACACAGACAACAAGAATCCAACTAATTACCGCAGTACTGTGCAGGCACAGTTTCTAAGAAGGACTAAAACTGCACTGACTATTAAGAGGTGCTTTATATATTACACTAATTCAAACTGCGTTTTCTCTGAAAACAAATCTAACACCATAGGCAGAGTTCAAATCAAGATCAGAGGCAATGACAGAATTCAGATTCAGAGAGTAGCAGTGGTTTGTTTGTCTGTCCGTTTGTTTGCTTATAAGCATTTGATTATAAATCACTTACTTAGGATTTCCCTAGAGAACGTGGATTCAGGAAAATTAGGTGAGTGAAACATGTACAGAATCAAATGAATAAAAAAAGTAAGACTGCATAATCTAACAGAACATTGACAGCTCCAAATAATCCATCTCCATGTATAAACCCATAATCAGAACATGCATTAAAGACTTTTTACCAGCAATGCCATTGCTCCCCTACTACTGCAGTCAAGAAAAAGCTTTCTGTAGGATGCATAAGTGAAATCAAGATACAAGTTTAGTTCACTAGTCAACTCTTTGCTCAACTAGTACCAAAAATTCCCCAAAGTTAATAATGTACTCAAGCTTCTGCACTATACTTACATAAAATATTACTTCAAAACACCATCAGTAAATGCCCATTTCTGACCTATTTCATGCAAGTTGAAGAAAGGAAGGCAAACTTACATTTTCTTCTACAAAAGCTAGTAATTCTCCAACTTAGATGCTACCTTAAAAGAAAAGCTGGCACAATCATACTCTAAGACGTCACCAGCTGCAACATACCAATATATCTTATCTACTAAATCCCAAACAATGCCTTTCCCTTTTGCTTAGAAAAGAGCCTGAGTGTTCAGTCAATACTGCCCAAATAGGAGGGGCCAACAATCCAAAGTAACACTGGCTGCCTTGAAATAAGAACTCAGACTGCAGCTACCACAGTGCTAGAAGAGGATGGGAAGCAGCAACAGTGAAAAAAGACTGCTTCCTCAGCTAAGCCCTGGGCATTTTTCTGCCCTCAGAAGGGGACAGCATGACCTTCATCTCTCAATCAGCCTCCCTCAGCTTCTTTGCTGGCAATGGAGAATTGGGGACAACAGAAGAGAGAAGTAGTTTTCATATTTTCTACGCTGACATGACTGTAGAGGGGTTCTAGGGCTTCATCACAGAAACATCAAAAGCTTAGAAGAAATAACTGCCTCAGATCCCACTGTTTTCACCATCCACACAACAAATGCCTGTGCAAGAAGTCATTCATGCTATTAATAGTACCATTAACTCAGTTTTGAGCTGCTCATTGGTATATTTGCAGGACATAACAGCAGGTCAGCAACTCCCACTAAAACATCCCATTGGTTTAGAAAACATGCAACGTCGGCTTCAGAAATTCCTTTGATTTTAGTTATATTTTATTAAACTCCTGACCAATCCCTGCCCCTATCAAGTGCATCTTCACTACTGGACTCCATTCTTGAACAATCTTATGTCACCATGTATCTATCCAGAAAAGTTCATAACATCTCAGCAGGCATCAAAAGTGGCATCACTGGCTCATGCAGTGCTGCCACATGCTCCCCTCTTTCTTTTTCTCCTTGGCAACTCTCGCTACACCCAACTTCAGGAAAGAGACCAGGACTGCCTTGGCACAATCTGTGACACACCATCTGAAATCATGCTTTACGGACAAGTGGGGAGCAGCGAATCGCTCTGTTTCAGACTTACTCAAGAAAAACAAAATACAAAAAGTAGGAGCTATTTCTCCATCATACTACTTTTTCTAACATTCTACTAAGTTACAATTATTATGAGGACATAATGAAAATTAAACATCCCTGCATAAAGAGATAAGCTATCTTCTACCTACATGAAAAACAGAATCTTCTTTCACATTTGAATACATCATCTACTGTGCTTTGCCCAAAGAGAACAGAGTAGATTACAAAAGAAGTCACTAAAATTTTTAAAGATTTGCAAAGCTAAGGAGTCATTTTATTTTTCTAGATGCTGGCCAACACAACAGTAGTTATTTCTAATTCCAGACTACAGTGGTATTGAAAACCAGCATTCAGTCACAGCAGCTTTACCAGAGTTTTTCTGCAACAACTGCCCTGAATTTTGTCAATTGCCTTCCATAAGTGTTTACTTTTGAATAATTTAGTATTTTCAAAACCCACACATTTCCTAAAGTGAATATAATGAGGGCCAAAGAAATATTGCACATATGTTGGCAATCTTTCATTTGAAAGCAAGTTGCTACTTTCATAAAGGCTGCGACCATGTCCTTATTAACTCCCTACACGTGGTATGTCTGAAAAATCACACGTGCTTACAAGCCACTCAATCCTTCATGAAGTTTCACATTGAGCAATATTCCAAGCTGAGTGGTCAATGTGTCTTTTTGGGTACTTCAGTAATCTTTTCCCAAGGTAAATAAACCATGCAGCAATTAATCTGCACTTGACTCCTGGGGGAAGGGAGGGATTAATGACAGTGCGGTAACATGACCCAGTGCTAACACATTTAGAATGACCTTCGGACAATGCGATTTGTACCTTCTGGCTTGGAGGGCCATCGCCTTCATCAGAAGTGCCATCTTCCTGCTGATCATAAGCAGGGCCTCCCAGGAGCCTTATTCTCTTCTCACATTGCTTCTTTGCCACTGTCAGCTGATTAATATACCTCTTCACATTGCGAGCCCTTAGTAGGTCAGCTTTCATTGCTGCAGTTTCTTTTCCTTTCGAATCTAAGAATAAAGCAAATCAGAGACAGTATTTTACAACAGGAAAACATCATTGTACCATTGATTCTGTGAAAAGCAAATCAGAGACAGTATTTTACAAGATGAAAACATCACTGTACCACTGCCTCTGTGACCTGTCTGATCAAAGCATGTCATTCATTAATAAACTGTACTCCTCAGTACAGACACTGGCAAGTTTGTATTTGAAACAGAACGATGATTTTGAAACAATCTGCAATGAAAACTCAAGGGTTTACACAAAAGAGTTGAGAAAGAAAAAATCCTTATTCAAATGCATAGCAAAACCTGACCCCTCCAGCTCTCTTCTCATAGTTTGTTGGAAGACACGGCCCAAGACCTCTACTACAGGATGTGCATTTATCAGATGGCATTAGGAAAGTACCTACAGCCATGGCATATGATAACACGCGGAGCTGATGGCCTATGCACTATAGCATTGACTGCCTGGAGTCACGAGGGACTGGGCTCTCTTCCCCCCAGCCCAGCATGACAGATTCCCACACATCTTATTTGCAAACCCAAACTTCTTGTGCCTGATGTGAACAGCATATCATACAATATCCACTCCAGACAACTGACCAAAGTTCCTTCAAAATGGTCAGATGACTAAGAAAAAAAAAATCTTTGAATGCCACATCAAGACTGCATAGTACTGTTAAAAAGTAGAGTAACATGAAGATGAAAGTCAGCTGAATAAGACTTAGTAATAGCAAGGGTAATGTTTGTGTACTCTGCATTGCAGCCTCTTCAGCTAATTACCAGGACCTAAAAAAAGAAGCAGCAGATAAAACAGATATAAAACCCTATTGTGTGGAAATCATGTTTAGTATCTGCAGGATGCAACTGATTCACATTTATACACTGGTTTTATTTTCCTATTGCTCAATGATAACACTCATGCTTTTTTGGGCTGCAGCTATTACTCAGTAGCAAAATACTTGGCTTGTACTTGGCTCTGGATTATCTGATTGCTCAGGGATAAATAGTAAAGATCTACTCTGCTATGTTTTCAAAATATTAAATGCTAGCAAAACCATAGATAAAAACAATGTTCAATTTGCACAACAGTTGCTGTTAAGAAACAACTACATAGTTTGGTTTGTGAATGCATACGCAGCAAAAAGGAAATCTCTCAGAAACTATTTTAAATACCTATCTTAAGCAAGTTTCTAATACATTATGTCAACTTCTCCTTTTACGACTGTTTTTACTCTTTTATTTCCCCCCTCAAAGCCACATGTAAGTTCTACATGCAACTCTAAGTTTTGACATTTACATACTGAACGACAACTTAAGGTACATGGAGCTCCCTGAAGTTCTACACATAATTGAGTCCAGATAGTCTCCCATTATCTTTTCCCATATTTTTAATCTCACTTGATTTGCTGCATGTATCTATGTTGGTAGGGATGCTTCCTGATACAAATACTCGTAATATTTTAATGGACGAGTATAATTTGCATCTGAGCTGCCATATAATAGTGAACTAAAGAGATGATACTCACTGAAGCAAATGATAAAATTACTTTACTAAAAAAAAAAAAAAGCCATCTGTTTTCCTGGCATGTTATCTCCACAGGGAAGTCAGTAGAGCATTTAATTTAGTGTTTCAGTTCCCTAAACAGAGGTACCAGTATTAATGAGAGAAAAGGAAAGGAAAAGACCTTAAGGACAAAAGAATACTCTCTCTCAAATAAAAACATTTACAGCTATTACAAATACAGGAACAGAAGTTTAAAGCGAAGATTAAACCCCAACCTCTTCCCTGCTGCACTTGACTCTAAGATGATTTTTTACAAGTTACCAATTCTTTCAATAGTTTAAATGCTTTAGGTTCAAAATGCATACTTGAAATCCCACACTTCTGAAAAACCACAAACATTACAATGCAATGATCATTCAGCCTTCTTAACACAAAAGTACCCTTCTTGGTAGAAACAAGGCATTCTTGAAGGGTTTTCAAAGTATGCATGTCTACTTTACCTGACGTCTTATCATCCTGTGACTGCAGCAGGCCTCCAGAAGAGATTAATGAGCCTACTGTTTCCTGTGATTATTTCCTGTCTTAAAAGAGAGCCTTCAAAAACATATACCTCAGCTCTTCATATCCAAAAGGAGCCACTCCACCCAAGAATCACTCAGGGCAGTGATAAAGATCACACTGCCAGCCTGTTCCTGCTCCATGGATAAACAGGACTAGTCACCGTGAAAGCCTGGCAGTGACGTCCTTCACAAATAAACAAGAGGCTGATGAAAAGCAGAACAGCACAGAATGCAGCTAATGTGCTACGGTGCAGGAAAGACAGTGTGGAAGTGTGGACTAACACTGAGCATCACTTCCCTCTTCCACATTATGAAAGATAAGCTAGCAGAAATCAGGAGGAGCATTTTCAGCTCAACTGGAGAAGGTTAGGCAGATCACTGTTTTTCTCCTAACCCTAATTTCCTTTTGAGATTTTAGAGATTTTCAGATCTAAACTGCTCTTTTCATATTAAGCACTATCAAAAAGATGTTTTAAGTTATAAAGACTTCTCTTTTTAATCTATTCTTGTCTGATTCCACCATCACCAGAATACCTAGACACAATTAAGAGTGATTTTTCCCATTTCTGAGTATCATCAAAGATGATGTTCACTACATTCAGGTATCACTGCATAAGCCAAATAAAACCAGAAACACACAAAAGCAAAGGCATGCATGTATTCACACACCCGCCAGTGAGCTTCAACAAATGGAAAAGAAGTAGATATATGCTACTAAGACACGGTTTCACCACAATGCACGGGGGAAAAAAAGCATCCTTTGAGTAATATGTTTTCAACTAGTAACAACTTTACAGTTTGGGTATGTTTCTAAAAAAATATTAAAAACAAACAAAAATCACTCCTCATCAGCAAGACAAGTATGCTACATTGGCACTTCCTCCCCACGAGCTGCATACACGTTTACCAGCAGCAACTGAACAGAGCCTCCATCTCCAAAGGAGCAAAGTGTCTTTTATTGACTTCCTCCAAAATAATTCTCCTTATCTGGGGAAATTTTGACAGGACACACACTGCTATGGAGGAACTTCAAATCCCAAAGTGGTACTGTGCACCTCCCTCAAAGGCAACCAAATGCAATTAGTACCCAAAGCAGAATTTCAAATTCTGCTTATCAATCCACAGCTGTAGATAATTCAATTTGCACCAAACAACACTAAAATACAAATGGTCCAAATGAGCTCAAACTTACCATGTAATCAAAGCTATGCTACCTGTGCAAATTGTTTTATTCTACGCATTTTTGCACATCTGCAGTGATTTCTGACAAAGCTTCAACATTTTCTTCTAAATCACTCGCAACTATCTTGATTTGAGCTAAGCTAGAAGTATATCCCCAGTAGCATATCCTTGAGCCTACCAAAACAATTTCTGAAAAGTGATTTCTCAGACCTAATTTTCTTTCCTCTCTTTTTTTTTTCCTGTGGTGGCTTTGCTACTTGAGCAAGTTTATATGTATTAAATACATCAAACTGCAGTACATATTCACACCATCCATTTTTCAGTCAGCATACGGGACCTTCCAAATCATCATGCCAAAAGATGTCACTTATAACCCTTAAGCACACTGAAGGATACACAAAAGTAATGTAAATTTGCCTAAAGTGGAAACTTAATTGTATTTTAGACCTGCATGATCTGTCCCCTCTCTTAATAGTACCAGCAAAAGGCAGAGATTTCTCATTTTACCTGCAGAGTAATAGAGGACAAAAGCATGAATAAAACAAAGTACACGTTCATGCTCCTTTACAGCTTCAGTAACTACAGATCCATGACATCTGGCAGCGTGTACAACAGCACTGACCAACCTGACCCACCACCGAAGGAGCAACACATATGCTCACCATCATAAGCTTCTTTGCAAAACTTTTTCCAAGAGCCAGGTTAAGCACATACAGGGCCTCCTAAATGCGGTGCTGAAGTACTTAAGTAGTGAACATCTACATAACACTTTCGTGTAACCTTATGTATATAACTTACAAGTCTTTACAGACCTCCTCCAACTCTTAGAAACTTTGAATTACACATTTTTAAAGCCTACATAGGCCTGCAAAACCATTTGTTCAATTCTGCGAGAGCAGAACTTTTAGGAATAGCACACATGGTTCTTCTACTGCCCACAGTTCAACAAAGAGAAAACCAGCTCTACTGTGGTTGGACAAGAGATTGAGTCAAAAAAGTGCTAAATCCCAAACACTTCCACAAACAGATCTGGGAAAAGGGTTTTACAGGGAGATCATGGACAAGTTAGGCACTGATCATTAGCAATGCATAGTACAACACAGCCTCCCACTCACAGCCACAGCTGAGAAAAATAAAAAGTCAAGTGGCAGTAAGGTAAATCTGAGCATGGAAGTCAGTATGTACTGTACAGTAAAATAACATCCACCACGGATAGCCTCTGTCTGCAGGCCCTTGCATCCCCTTCAGTCACATCTATCTGACCAGTCAGCCTCTTCCCTCCCTCTTCCCCTGATCAGCATCTCTCCAAACCAACTGAGGACAACATGAATTATCATCACTAGCAGACACAAAAGATCTCAGGAGAAGAAATAAAAATTTCCTCTATAAACTTGATTTGAAAATCACAAATAAAAACAAATAAATGTACCACAGAATCTGTAGCCTTTACCCTCATCCACATGGATTTCCTCCACACTTACTGCTTGAGCACGACGTGCAGGCACAATGTCAGCTCTTTAAGGCTTGCCAGAAAACTGTGCAAAAATAATTGAGTATGAATGTTTATTCCTGTGTGGAGGATGCAGGTCAGGGGGAGGAATCATAATACAGTTTTGACATAATTAAGTTACAGGGCATCTGCAATATGCTGGAACACGCGAGTATCCATTTTACTTCACTCTAAATTATCATCTTGACAAAACCCACACATCACAACCCACATAACCAAGCTAGCCTTGAGCCCCAGGTTTCTTTTAAAAGTCCCTTTTTACAGCTGAACAGTCAAGCCTTTCAGAACCACAGCACCTGAGAGGCCTGCTCACAGACAGTTCTGTTTCTGTGCCACTTGTCAGCTTTGCTTATAAAAGCAAATATCTAGATACACAGTGGGAAGGCTCAGCAGGAGAAATCTGCTGCTGCAACGCAGCAGATCTCTCCACACAGAAATGGCTGCTTATTCGATCTGTCTCGCAATCCCTGCTTGAAAACGAGCAGTTTTCTCAACAGGGATGCCCTGGGGTCGATTACACTGTAGCGTCTGAAAAACAGTCCCATCCAGTCATCCAAGGGTGGTTTTCAGTCATGCTGTGAAGTCATGTGGAAGGCAGAGGGCACAGAAAATTAAAAGGCAAATCAAACAAATCCATTTACAAAAAATCCTTTAAAAAAAAAATCTGTCGAGAGATTTGCTGTGTTGCCCTAACACAAGATACAGGTCTTCATGCATTTTTGGGTTTGTTTTAAAAAGCAGCTAGTAAAAACAGAACCATGATAAAATCCTTGTACAGTCCTGTAATACAATCTCAGTATGAGAAGAAACAAAAATGTGTCTGTTAAAATTAGAACCTGTGTATTTAAACAGTTTCTTACTCATGTTACAGCAAATATAAAGTTATTATAGCAACTTACTTTTGTTGCTATTTCCTGATTGGTGTTTTTGAAACCTTTTATTTACAAAAATTAAGATTTACTCTTGCTTCTAGAAACTTGCATATCATTATCGGTCATTCATGTTACAATTCCCAATCCAGATATTTGTCCTTTTACAAACTGCTTTAATAGATCAAAATGCAGTAAACATTTTTAGATAAGCATTTAGAGTCCTCCAAAATTTTTAGCAGATAAGATAGATTTTTGTAAAAAAAAAAAAAAAAAAACCAACCAAAAAACAACTAAAATGCTTAAAATTTAGCTTAAATTTTAATTTGGTTCAGCACTTAGAAGGAATCCTTATCAAAAGGTAAGATGAGGAGAGTGGTTTACAGTTAAAGGTGTGGAAGGATGTGATTCTTCTAACCATAGCACATGTGACTGTGGGGAGGGGTACCACCTGAAAACACCAATAGGAAGAAAAACCAAACACAAGTTAAAAAAAGAAAAAAAAAAAACCTAACAAAACTACCACCAAAACCAAGCCACCTCCTACAGTCACTGCTTGAGTGATCATGACCACTGCAGAAGATACACAGGAAGACACTGTTGGAGAAGTGGAGAAGTAAGGCAGATACATGTACACACCAGATTCTGTGCTTTTGGGCCAGTGTAAATGAGGGAAGTAGCGCAGTATCAGCATGCAAGGTGACAGCTTCTATTTACAGTGGCCTGCACTGCTCCAAAATAAACTATCTATGCCTCTGGAAACAACAATGCTGCATTAGGTTTCTTATTCAACTTTAGCAATGGCCAAAAGCAATTCTCCTGGGCACAGAAATTTTATCATCCAGCCACAACTGGCATCATACTGCAAACCTCTCAAATTACTTTGTCTCAACTTTTTAGACCTTTGACTCTCTCGAGGAGTCAAATGCAAAACTTACTGCTTAACACGAATCAGATGCTTTTGTACATTTTCGTTTGCTCTGTTATGCTCACATGCCAGAAGATTCAAGTGATAGAAATCTGAAAAGAAAAAAAAACCTATAACATGCCATTTTTTAACTACAGAGGGTTTAATACAATGATGTTTAGAAGTACTTTAAAGTACTTTCTGATTTTATTAGACGATCCTAACAGCTAAATATTTTGCCAATAGGTGGCACCAGCACTAGTTAAAAAGTGTAAAGAACCTTGTCCTTACTCAGCAACAAGCCTTCCTCTCCAACCTTACTGGGCACCAACATTAAATGCATACTTTGGTATCACCACATAAAATAATAAAAAGGTCAGGTAACTGTAGCTCCTATGAGAAGTCATCAGTTTGAAACCTGGTCCTCAGGCTACTCATCCTTTAATAATAGACACCTTTTTAGAATAATAGACAATATTTTTAGAAAAAATAAATATTTTTGGTCAGTTTTAGAGACTTAATTATGTCTCCTTAAACAATAGCAAAGGTCCACAATCCTGCTCAGGCATACTTTTTTCTAGTTACATGGTTGTACAACACTTCTTTTCCTAAGCAAAGTATAACTAGTAGTTAAGCACTCGCTACTGCAGAGTTTTGGCCACCTCTGCTACACTAACTGCTCCTCAGGTTTTTTGTTATACCTTCTTCTATTGAAAACACCGCCTCAGGAAGCTCCCATAACTCAAACTGATGGAGGGTGAGACGGCTCTCGTGTGGGACCCCACTTGAGTACTGCATTCAGTTCTGGGGACCTCAGCACAGGAAAGACATGGACCTGTTGGAGCAGGTCCAGAGGAGGGCCATGAAGATAATCAGAGGGATGGAACACCTCTCCTAAGAAGAAAGGTTGAGAGAGCTGGGATTGTTTAGTGCGTAGAAGAGAAGGCTTTGGGGACACCCAATTGCAGCCCTTCAGTACTTAAAAGAGTCCTGTAAGAAAGACAGGGACAGACTTTTTAGCAGGGCCTGTTGCAATGGGACAAAGGGGCAATGGTTTTAAACCAAAAGAGGGACAATTTGGATTATATAAAAGGAGTAAGTATTTTACAATGAGGGTGATGAAACACTGGAACAGGCTGCCCAGAGAGGTGGTACATGCCCCATCCCTGGAAACATTCAAAGTCAGGTGGATGGGACTCTGTGCAATCTGGTCTAGTTAAAGATGTACCTGCTCATTGCACAGGGGTTGGAGTAGATGATTTTTAAATGTCCCTTCCAGCCCACACCACTCTATGATTCTATATCCATGTACATACTACCTACACTTGCTCTATTCTTACAGTTTGAGAGCGGACGTCAGGCTCAACAGAATGCTGGCCAGAGTTCAGCTGCTCTCGTTGAACACCCAGGCACTACAGAAGCGGTTACATTTTCAGGACCCAGCTTTGCCACAGGCAAAAGGAAACAGCGATCAGTAAGACTATCTCTTGCCAGGCTGGAGTCAAGGCTAAGAGATGCCCATGACACAGAAGGCAAGAGCTCATTTACTAGCAGCAAAGGAGAGACTGTTGCAGACGTCCAACTGCCATGCTCACACATCACTGCAGGTATGTGCCAGCGCCGGGTGAAGAGATTAAAAAGAGAAAGATAGAATGAGATCGTGCAAACACACTTTTGTTTTGCACAAAGCTTACATTTAGTTACTCACCATTAAATCCAGGGGTAGCATTATGCTGTGGCATCCAGAAAGGGAAACATCAAAACGTGATGCTAAGTAACGTGGTAGTCTGTTCTACAAGATTTCAACAATCTTTATGTTAGCACTGAGTTGTGCTTGGTTTTTTTGGTGGCTTTGGTTTGTTTTAAGGAAGGTACCACAGCTTTTTTTCTCTAACCTTTTCTTTTTAAAATTCAGAAGCACATTAGATTCATTACCACATTAGGTAAAATGTCTCCATTTCCTTTAGGAAAAATAAGGCACAAAACAGTCTTCAGAACAAGATTTTACTCCTCTACAGTTTTGATAGCACTCTTAAAAGTTTATTGTACATAGAGCCTGAAATTTTTTGGTAGATGAAAACCTGAGTGGAATAACTGAAATTATAAATCTGCCCTAAATTTGTGTGAACTATAAAAAGATTGTAATGCATGCCTCTGTGGGGCATACTGTTTCATATGTGTCAAGCAAAAAAAATTATCACCTTCTTCAGACAATGTGCATAACCACCGGCTATTTAATGAGCAAAAGGGTTAGCCCCAATAGTCCCAAGGGCTAACAGAGCCAGCAGTGGTAATCAACCCTTAAACGATAAACAAGGTTACCAGAGGAATAAATCAGAAAAAAAAGTCCATATCATAACACGAAACTTCAATGCACCACCTAGTGAAATTTCTGTTAGATTTTTTTTTTTAGTACAGGTAGAAATCAAGAGCCCATAAAAATGTAGAATCAACTTTACCACATACCACCAGCTCTATAATATTTTTATATCTATTCTGCAGTACCAGACACTTGTAGCTTCAGAGAAACATCTTCTGTTCAGGACTTAGAAAAGCAGACATTTAAACAGATAAACTCAAGTGAGATAGAGGAAAATTAATTACTAAGTAACTAATTGTAGGAACCTAAACTGTATAAAAATATTCCCTAAATCAATTATTGTCTCAAAAAGACCAATGGTAGCACAAATGGAAATACAGGCTTAACAAGATTTGATTTTTCATAATGTTCTCAGAGTTAAATTCCCTGTTCTCATTTTATTACTTTATGAAACAGACTTTCCATTCAATTACCTTTCACCTGAAAAATATTAATATCTATTTCTATAATGTACACTTGAATAAAAACCAATGCCTACTTTTCCTTTTATCTTGGTTTGATACAAGCAAGATATCTTACTGGAATGCACATGTAGCTCTGTTTTAGAGTGTAAACAAAAAGCATTATCAGTGTTTACAACCTTATACTTTCTGAAACTTGAGCATGGACCTCAAGCTCTTCAGATTGCCCAAAATTTCCCCACCCCACAGCATGTTCATTTTCTGTTTCGGCATTTTTCATTACACTTGAATCACTTTTTAAAGTTTTCCTTTCTGATACAAGGAACTAGAAAAGGATTTTTTTTTTAACTTGAGAGATAGAGATTAGATGAGAACCTAAAATCTCTTAGATTTATGTATAAAGAAATTAGTTTTACTATCTGTTGCCTTTCTATTATGCATTGATACAACTTAAGTATACCTGCCTAAGCAAGGATTTGGTCTGTAATTTTGCCATTAAGATCATCTCCTGAAGATATGCCTCTGTTCTAACATATTTTGAGAACCATAAAAAGTAGTATATATAATAAATGTAAACACAACTGTAACATGCACTGCTTTTAAAAAGGCAGACCTTGCCAAACCATTGCAGAAGGATTTAAGGCACTCTTTATTGCAACTCAAAAACATAATACAATGAAGAGCCAAAATAAAGTCTGACTGACAATTATGCTGTACCATTCCTTCTTCTGCGTTTCAAATAGAGAACAGACAGATTCTGAAGAACAGATTGTATGAAAAAGAAAGTGGAAATGATTCTCAGCATATGAATTTGTAATGACAGAAATCCTAGTTGCAGCAAGTTCTGAAAACAAATGTATCATAGATATGACCTTTCTCATGATCCATCAGCTTAGATGAAGATAGGGTGGGGGGATAATCATACCATGTGAGCTTCTGGAAGATTCAGACAAATGAAACAGAACCAAAATACTAAAGGCATAGCATTCCTAAAATCTGCCTAAAAAACCCACACACACTGATTGTATATGTATGGCGGGAGTTCAAATAGCTTTTCAAAATGAAAACAACAGATGTGACTTAAAAAAGGAATCTTACCTTTCTGCCTCTTCACTTGGGGGATATTGCTGATTGTGGTTGCCTGAACTATTTCCACTACAATTTGATACCTAATTTTAAAAACAGTAGGGAATAAGGGTGAAGAGAGGGAAGAGAAGAAAAAAAACCACAGTATTAATTTTTTACAATGTGTTCTTCATACTGCACACTTAAGAATTAATAAAAATCAAAATACTTCTACTTCCTCCTCACCTGGAAACAGATTAATTTCTCAGTATACCTGCAACCTAAGGAGCAGTGTGCACATGGAGCAGGGAAAACAGATTATCTTGAAACAAAAAGGAAACATCCAACTAACAATAACACTGCCCTCTTCTCTCAACTGATGGCACTGCATAGACAGGTAATGTTCAGTAAAGACAACATCAAGTCACACTCTAAACATTAAATATAAGTTTTCTGTAGGAAACCAGGATGGTAGTTCAGTTTAAAAGAAAAGAGCTGTCTGTAAGGTTCTTCCAGCTAATCCACTCAATACATATATGGAGCATATATAAATTTGGAGAAGAAAAAAATTACACTAAAATATGTAAAACATCAAAGTATTATACTCCAGGAATAATTAAAACATATTTATCACCTAAAACTATACTACACAATAGCAGACAGTTCAGGCAGCTAGCAAACTGAATTTTAAGTAAAACTGATTTTGTAAATAACAAATACTATGCACTGAGCAAAGTAAATGACTGTCAGTTAAATCTTTCATAAATGTCAAAGTTCTGGTCAAACACTCAAATTCCTCTCAATGCACTTACTTTGGTAGCTATTAATATTGGTAAGAGAGCAAGTATTCCAATGAGTTTGCTGTCTATCAAGTTAACTCTTAGGTGAAAGCTGAAGCCTCCTGGAAAGGCTGCTCTTTCTGTGACTACTTACTCTCCATTTAAGAAAGAACATGTTATCCTTAAAACTTATTTCCCTTCTTTCATGTACGCTTTTCTCACCAACATCACTCAATTCCCCCCATTTCTCTTGCCTACTGTAACTCTTGTAGGATTTTGATTGTCTCTGGCTCTTTGTATAGGCACAGTTTTACACACACAGCATACACTCACACTACAGTTCCAGATCTTTTTTTCTGCAGCAAATTCTTCAATTATCAAACTGAAACCTGAAAACCTGTTTGAAAACCTGTAATTTTTCTAACACTACTTCCTTTTGCCATTACTGTATTTTGATTGTTTCCATCCACCACCACAGCTCTTGCCTCTTCATCACAGGAAGAACAGCCCCAGAGTAAGGGTGGTGGTGTGGTGTGTAAGAACTCCCATATTTAATTCCCCACTCAGACAAAGACTTCTCAAATTATTCAGGGCAGCTCACTTGGACTTTTGATGTGTTGGTTATGTAATCCGTAAATGTACTGCAGTGACATTCATTCACCTCACTCAGGTGTTGTAGGCTAACTGTGAAATCATGAATTTATGAAACAAGATACAGACAACCAACTGCACATGGAAGGTAGTTCTCACCTATCTTGCAACTTTTTTCCTTCCAGATCTACTCCCATTTGTTCACATTCATGGTTTCACATGTTTTTATTACCAATACTTAACATGGCATCTCTTTTTTTCTATTCTTTGTACTACTTTAAGTATGGAGATGCTCTGAGTTACATCCTCAAAGATACTATTTAGTCTGCTCCTCCTGAGCACTGGGCTCTTGCTGCAACTACTCAATAGGAGTGCTGTACAACACTGCACCACATAAACACCCTCCTGATTACACTGCCAGACCATGACCCTTTTCTCCCTGAAACTCTGTTCCAAATATTCTAGCTGCTAGGTGTTCTGTGGTGTTGGTGAGTAAACATCTAAGGACATTTTAAATGTGATGCATTCATTTAACTTTGAAGAAGTGACTGTACTTGATAAACTGCACTCTTCATGGCCCCACAGACACATTACTTCCTTCTTCCCTATTCTCTGTTATATTCATGCACTTCCCTCATTTCTTAAGTAAAAGATGATATAGAGCCAGTAGTAATGGTCTTTCTTACCATGAATTGTGTAGTGACTTTTTGCTGCTGCAATAATAAATATCAGAATAAATACAATGCCAATCCTGAGAGGAGAATAAAAACTATCTAGCTTATTTCCTTATCACTTTTTGTTCTCAGCTACATTTTTAACTCAGCATGTCTTTAATCTTTAGTCTTCTTTTGACAGAGAAATTAAATGTTTCACATCTGATGTGAAAATTCATTTTTTCTTCCTTATTTGTAGCAGAATTCCAATTAATCCATGCTAACTGCAGTCTGAGGGGAAATGAAGGTGAAATTTCACCGTTTAACTTTTTCTTCTTGAAAGACATAGGGACAACACTCGTTGTGAAAACTTGATAACACAGGAATAAAAGTCTGCCTCCCTTCATGACAAGCATCAAAGAATGAAACATTATAAAGAGTGAGTTTGAAGGGCTTTTGTAGATAACCTTACAGCGGTCCCTTCTGTGAAAGCTTTGCTGGTTTGTTTTTCTCATCCATTCCTCCCTAAAAATTCAGCTTTTCAGAAGGCAAAGGTATGATAGGAAAGCAAACAAAAAAAACCCAAAATAGCTTCTCAGAAATCAGCAAATTCCTTTTTATGAAAACATCAGCTCCCCCAATTTCCCTACAAAAATTAAAGGGGTATTTCCACAAAAACAATAGTGAAGTTCCAAGAGATTAAGTGACCAAATGTTAGAAGTCCACTATAGATACTAACAAACTATGAGTCCTAAAGTATCTCCAAAATTAATAGTAAGTAGTTCCTGCATCATTTAAATGCATTCCAAAAATAAAATCCACAAAAGCAATGCAGAAAATCAAGACAATATTTCTTCTTAAGGTAGTGCTTCTAAGCTGGGAGAGAAAAAAGCTTTAGAAAATCCTAGCAGCATTATTATCCTTTCAGGGAGAGCTATTTGCACAGCAGAAAGCTTTACACTTGCTTACAAGGAGACCCACATAGCCTCCCTCTCTTTTCTGACTTCCTGGCTGAGAGCAACACACACCCTTCACCCACAGGTTTCCACTGTACCAGCCAGAGGTTTTCCCTGCCTTCCCCACCACAAATACCTGGATATAATCACAATAAAGCCTAGCAAAACTCTGTTAATGAAATCAGTCTGGAAGGATGCCTTATCAGCCTTCCCTCCTGTACCGTCACATGCATATATCAAGGAGCACCCAGGAGTCCATGCCTTCCTGACTGTGGTCAGTCAAGAGCCCGAGGAAATGTTTATCAGTGTCTCATGGCCTCTTGAACTGAGCAAGGTATTTTATCTTTATTTTATTAAATAGGTAATAATCAATCTGCAAAGATAAGCATGACAGGAATGTTTAATAAAAAATTAGGAGTTCCCAGCAACTGTAGTGCCTTAGGATAAACTTCCCTCAAAGCTAAGCCTACACGGAAAATTGCTACTGCTTGTATCTGTTCTTTACCAAGACGTCATGTGGCAACATTACGAGTAACAGGAGGAGGCTTAAGAGTTCATGAATGCCATGCACCGGCTTAGAACAGACACTGAAAAATTATTTCCAAATAAAACCAAGAAAAGGAATTCTTAATGAGCATAATTACCCAGAATAGCATCTAACTGGAAACTCTGTTTAAGTAAAACATGCCAGTAATTTATTTGTTATAAGAGAACTGGAAGCATTTTCCCCACTGCCATCACTCCAACAGACTCTTACTGTGCTTCTCAGTGATAAGTGCACAACGGCTTATTTGTTTCTTCCTCTTGAACTCCTTCTTTATAGCTTTGCCCTGTGGCTCACTGTTGTGAATTACAAATAACTACCACCCCCCTTTTTTTTTGAATCCATATTGGGACCACTGTTTGGTTTTGTTAATGCAAATCTGTGAACTTTCACTGGTTAATTGTGAAAGCTTTGCCAAATAGACTACACAAATTTGAGATGACTACAGGTGGGGCCATCACTCTCTGGGTGCTCCCACAGTGCTGGAGCACAAAGAGAACAGGAATGCCTTCTGCCACAGGAAGAATTAACCAAAAAGAGAATTAACTCGTCAACCATCATCGCAGAGACTGGCTCTGTACAAACAGAGGATGGAAGAACACTGCCTCCAAAATCAAATACTATTTCTCTTCAAAAAGAAGATACATTTTCTCAGACATTTTCCATTAAAATACTGATCAGCTCAGACTGATCAACATTTTGTAGCATGTAGAGGAACACATTTCAAGATGATGGCAGTTGGACTTCATAGATTAGAAAGCAAAAATGTAGGTGCAGCCAAAAGCACATTATTTCATAAAGCAAATCTGCTCTCTGGTATTAAAGAACACATTTTAAAGTGACCCATCAGCTAAAAAGAGAACACATTGAGCATTAATGTGCTTGAACAACAACATAAGAGTTGGGTTTCTTTTGAAACAAACAGATCCATTAGTGGGATTATGCTAATAAATATGTCAATCAGGCTTTAGGCAGAGTCTAATGGAGACTAATTTCTGCTCTCAGCAAAGGCACACTGTCCCAGAATAAAGAGCAAATTTTACAACAGATGAACAATAAGTAGCCAAGCAACAGAATCATTTCACCATCACCTAAATGTATTTTCCTATTCCAAAAATGCAAGTGGTTTCAGAATCAAAGAGAAGAATAAGAGAAAGTATGACATTATTTATGCAGCCCACATACTCCATCCCAGTAAGCCATCTCTTGGCCTGATCAGGCCAAGTCTAATAGAAGTTCAGGGTCACAAGAGATGACACAGAATTCACCAAATGTAATCGATATGCAAGTGTATTTCAGATGTTGCTGCAGCCATTTGAGAAGAGAAAAAGCTGGCCTGCAGCAGCAACAAAGGGGAGCTGGGAAGAGGAAAAACTACCAGTTCTGGCTGGTGGTAAGAGCTTAGGACAAACACCCCGGAAATGGTTTCAGGAGTCCTCCAAGGCTTTGCTCTGCTCAACAAAACCAACTCAAGGACATCTAGGGAGGATCTACAGCAGTAGAATCTCTGCTCCCCCCTTCCCAGTCAGTTGTTCCTTATCCTTTCACATGAATCAGAAATCAGAGGAGAAACAGCTCTAAAGATAAGGCAAGCATAAACAACAGGTTCTTGGAAGAGCAGGCTTGAGATGCAAGCAATAGCTCATATTAAAATGAAAGATGTGAGGAGAAAGAGATGAGACAGGGAGTGGAATTAGTATGAATGTGAACAGGTGCTTTTTGCATTAGAAAACAGGAACATAAAACAAACTCATGATATGTAGGAGCTCAGTGATGTTTTTTCTGTTTTTAACAAACCCTGTAGAGTTCATTAACATGGTTAAGAAGTATGCAATTAGGAAACAGCTCTCTGCAGCAGTCCAGGAAAACCTCTCATCCAGTGGTAAAATGTGCTGGAACTCAAACCCCTTCTTTCCATGCCACAGAATCACAGCAAGCTGTTCTGAATGCTCAGTGTCTCTAGGGTCACTATGGTTCATAGTCACCATACCACCATGGCCAGTCATAGTTCATAAAGATAATGAGAAGAAAACCATCCACACTAGTAGAAATTCAACATATTTCATCTAGCTCCACTGAGGCAAGTTGCAAAGAAGAGTCCAGTATGCCTTTCATACATTTCAAGCATTTATTCCTTTCAGCAGTACAGTCATCTCCAGAATACTACTAAGCAGAATTTTTATGCATTTTCTGCCACTGTGCTAAAATGCTGATTACATTAGAGATCTAACAAATGTTGTAGCTTATCATCCTTACTATCTCTGCTTCACCAAACAAAAAGAAATCTAAAATTAAATTTAAAAAGAAAAATCACAATTCATTCAAATCTTAGTAATGGGCTGGAAAAGAAAGATGTTTAGTTTTAAATGAGCTACAGTGAAACATTAAATACCTCAGTTGTTTCAGGAACTCAACATCGGAGCTGCTGTTAATGAGCTTGATGAACTCTTCATAAGAAGGAGCATATGTGTAATCTTTCTTCTGATGCTCATTCATCTGTTCTCTGTACTCCAGCTGGCTGAGCAGCATTCGGTTAATGTAATCTGGATCACTCAGCAGTTCCACCACTGGTTTCAGTACTGGAGAGGAAAAATATTTTAAAACAAAATCCTTATGTTGAAGAATAACCGCTGTCTTGCAAATGAAAACTGCAGATGAAAGGCACAAATAAATACCCAAGTTTATAAAAATCAGAAAATGCAAAACCAGTCTTCTGGACTTTTAGTTCAGAAAGTCCAGTCAGTACATTTGAGACTGCATATACCTTCTTGATTAAACTGGTTATTCTATTACACGAATTGATGTACATTGACAAAGCTGAGCTCTACTTGGAAAATTCCAAGTGTTTTCATTCTTTATGCTATATGCTCTGAAGGCTATGACATTATGGCCAGTATAAATGAAAATTGAAAGCAAACTGAATTGCGGGATATACGTGGGACTTCATAATTTCTGAATTTGACAGTGACATAAAAAACATGTACTGTATTTATATCAAAGTGTGGCTAAAAAGCAAAACAGAAATCCCTCAATTTAAAAAAACACACTGGATAAATCAAAGTGTAAAATAATGAATCAAATATGATATCATGATTCAGTTATAGGATCCACAGATTTAAGGATGTGTTTATGGATCTGAATGAAATATAAAAGGTCAGTTATTCATATAATCACTATAAATAATGCCAAGGAAAGTTGCAAAAGTATTCCTCTATGAAAAAATAGAGAATGAGAAAGGACAAATTGTGTTTTATCCTGAAATGTGATAAACAGCCTGGCATCAAGTCATGAGAGTTAAGTAAGTATATGCTTGATTTTGTGAATATACTGTTTTACTGGCTATCACAGAAATTAAATTTTAGAATGTAAAAGCAGAGCATCAAGACTTATACACAATAAAGTTTGTAATTGCTAATATTGTGCATGTACAAATGGTTAATCATCTCTGATCTACCTTTTGTTGCAAGTATTTCTGCAAGGACTATGCGCAAGCTGACAGACTGGACATCCTTTGAGGGTAGGAGACAATACACCAGAACTTGAGAACATTTTTGCAGGAATCTTACTTCTTCATCAGAGCTCCTCAAGCATGAGTGCAGCAAAAAAGGTCTCGGTGGATCTTCCTGCCTAGAAGGAGAAAAATAAAAAAAAGGAGAACTTACATACCACTTGTATCACAAGTCATCTATGCTTATCAGTTGCTAATTGATAAAATGCTGCAGCACGAGCACTGGGTGGGTGCTGTGCACCACTGAACATGCACAGCAACATGCTGCTGGGTGAGTAAGCCCACGATGCACACTGTGCTGTTTGCAGACTCCTCACAAACAAGTTTTTCGATGACAGCTCTAAAAGAAACAGGGAACAAATCTCCTTCACCTTGATTCTGTGCCCAGTACTGTCTAGTTTATCTCCTTGCAGCTGCCAATGGTTTTCTGGACTTTTCAGAATGTTTGACAGAACTCCATAGTGCAGGTCACAGCTGTACCTTTTCTTTTCACAAAAAAAGCTGTAGAAGCAGAGCCAAGGTACCCTAGCAGTTCTTTTATGGCCACATGCCTGATGTGCTCCAATCCATTTTAACAACAAAGTGACCAAGCCAGTGGCTCCAGACAGACAGTGTCACTTGAGAGGCACCACAGTAATTCACAAAGGCAGCCAGGACTGGTCTTCAGTAGAAGGCTCTAAGGTGCTAAAAAGGCTTGTATCCGTCACGTCTCATACCGGTACCTCCTCCTATTTTCCGTAACATCTGCTTTCTTCCCTGAGCTGGAGGCTGCCATCCTGGCTAGGTTAGGTTGCTGTTCTAGTCAACTGACTGTTACCCACAGAGCTGCTCTGAGCCCATTGTCTCTGTATGTGGAAAAAGTGACTAAGAACTGTATACAGTCAAACCAAAAGTTTTCAGTTAGACACCACTATACAGCCAATAGTGACAGGCAGTGTTGTATAATAACTAATTTTTGCTAGTCAGTTCAGGAGGATGAAAATATATTGGAATAGTAACAATAACTCTGATTTTGTCCTAATAATACAATAATTTGTCTTAAGGTGACTAAAATTAGTTTTACAATTGATTTTCAGAAAAACAAATGCAAAGATGACATTTGGGTTCAATTTGATTAACGCCTTTAACTCAATCACAAATCAAATGTTCTGTGTGCAAACATGGATCATGAAGGGTGTTTCAATTGTTATAGATAAGCCAAATTTCAAAACAAGTCCCTTGGAACAACTTGGAAGTAAATACTCTTTTCTGAAGAGCAGTGTTTTATGAAGACGACATGTGATCTTCATTATCAAGCAGTCCAGGTGGTACAGCTGACTGAGCTCAGAAAGCTGTTTATCCTGTTCTGGTAGGATCTTTTCTCAGTGGCAGCTGAATACATAGCTATTTTCTTCGGTGCATTTCTACTCCTCTTGCATACTCCAGACATATCCTGAAGCCTCCTCTACACCACATCAAACATTCCCTGTCATGTTCTCCCCTGAAGGCATTCATTATTTATCCAAACCCGGACATGTCCCAGACATATTACTGACAGACAGAAAGTCTGGGTCATTTACCTATACCCACCTCTTACTGTGGAAGTAAAGTCTTCCAGACAGGTTGGTCCACCCAAAGTCAGCCACTTAGAAACACAGGAAGAAGCATATGCAAAATGCTGGCAAACAGGATGACTCACAGTGAACACAGAATCTTTAAGGTCGAAAAAGCCCTTTTAGATCATCAAGTCCAGCCATTAACGCAGCACTGCCAAGTCCACCACTAAACCACATCCTTAAGTGCCACATTTACATGGATTTTTAACACTTCTGGGGACAGTAATTTCATCACTTCCTTGGACAGACTGTTCCAATGCTTGACCATCCTTTCAGTGAAGAAATTTTTCCTACCAATGTAAACCTCCCTTAGCACAGCTTGAGGCCATTTCCTCTTATCCTGTTGCTTGTTACCTGGGCAAGGAGACAGACCCCCACGTGGCTACAACCTACTTTCAGGCAGTTGTAGAGAGCAATAAGGTTTCCCCTGAGCTTTGTTGCCCTCCTCTGGATGTGCTCCAGCACTTCCATGTCTTTCTTGCAGTGAAGGGCACAAAACTAAACCCAGGATTCAAGATGCAGCCTCACCAGTGTCAAGTACAGGAATGATCACTTGAAATTATTCCTGTGTATTAACAACAATGATACAGAGTTAGAACTAAAAGCAAATGGTGACTGCTTTCTGGCCTGTGAACAAAGCCCATCCTTTTTGGACACCTTATTGCTGGGACATCTTGCATAGTGAATAGATCAATATATACTTTCATAGCATGTGCAAAGCATAAAACAGAGCCATAATGCACATAAAATTTCACTGAACTGAGATTAGCCTTCTTCATCTTCTATATCTGTCTGCAAGTCTCCTGAGGAATGCCAGTCTGTCTGGGGCTGCAAACACACTGGAGCATTAACTGTACCTATAGTATCACCCATGCAAGAGAAGTCTGTCTCCCTATTGTAAAAATTTATTCCCAGTCAAGAGCCAACACATACAGCTTTGCTGAGCTGGACCTATGCCAGGACACACAGCCAACAGAACACAAATGGAAAATGGAACAGAATAAACAAGCACATAGGCAAATAGCTGGTTCTTACCCTTCTAATTTGTCTAATGTGTTCCTGCCTACAGGAATGCAAGGGGGGAGCAGAGCTGCCTACTCTCCAGTTTACAGGCCAGTTAAGAAAAGCTTCATTTTTTCCTGGAGTTATCTCTATTATGTGAGAAGATATGACTCTAGAACAGGTTTTCCTAGCCAAACTATATCTACATGTGATCTAAAAAGCAAAAGCGAAGATATTTATGAAAATAATAGAGAAACAAAGTCTTCAGGAAATTCAACTCTAAACAAGCCTTGCCTGTCAGTGCCAAACAGTCCTATCAACAAATCCTGCAGTATTCATTACTGTCGGGCAAGAGAAATAAAAGGAAGACTGAAAGCAGGAGAGGAAGCTTGGAGGGAAGCTTAACAGCTACGGAATAAATCAATATGACACTGATAAAACAGACAAGACAAAACATACTGGTTTATATCCTCCTTTGCATGTATACAGGAAGCATTACACTTCTATTTGTCTCAATATTACCATTCACGAGCTTGCAGGGAAATACTGTGTGTCAACAAAAGGTCTGGCCAGTAAACAGCAACCCTTTTAACCCAGGCTTCCCCTTCACTGATACACATTAAAAAAAAGAGCAGTGTGGAATCACAGAAGTATTAACACCACTGCTCAGCTACCCAACCATGTCTGTTTACTACCTTGGAGTAGGAGCTAAGATGTCCTGATCAGGCATATTCTTAAGGCTTGATATAAAACCTAGATCTTCAACTCTGTAAGAATATGGCACTGTTCATTTTGCAGAGACCAACAGGAAAAGCAGAAACTTAAGTGCAATCCACATACATGTACACAGAGTGCTGCTACATCTCTCCACTGTCAATAAAGATATTAAGCACTATTAAATAGCCCAAATAGTAACATAGACATGATTTCTTTTCCTAATTCTGAACATCTATTATTAGCACTGTGTGGTTGGCTTTTCCAAACAGTCCCTTAGTAATCACAGAAAACTCTGAACTAAAACTGTGTGCAGATATTTTTAGACAGAGCTTTAAAAGCCCAGTCAATTAGCCATAAATTCCGAGCACAACTGTGTGCAGTGAACTAATATAAATGTGGCACTCTAGCAAACAGATCCAAAACAGGCATGATACAAACTCTGTAAACCAGGCTCAATTAATCTGCTTTAGACAATTCTTGAATAATGGTAAGTGGCAACTAAATTCATTTGTGTCTTCTTGAACAATTAAGACTGAAGTAATAGTGACAATAGTGGTCTATCAAGGTGCAGGTGACTTCAATGATTTAAAACAGCAGACAGAACACAGGCTCTATAGAGTATGCTTACAGGTCATACCCATCTTCACTCCCCCATGAGCTACAAAGCCAGCCTTAACCTTGCCCAAATTCCTTTTCTGTAATTTTATGAAAAGCCTGCTCTGAATTTTTAACACTATCCAATACTTTTATATAGTGTCAGAAAGCAAAGGGAATTCCTTCAGTTGCCCCTCAAAGCACTGGAAGATTAAGCAGCACAGTACAAATATAGATGCATTGATAGGGCCTGCCAAAGTGAATTCCTTTGTACCAGGTCTGTTCCAAGCTGTACTTTTCTTTGGGAACAAACTGACACCTACTGTAACTATCCTCTGCTCTGAGGCTGCTTTGTGCAATTACTGCCTGTGCATCCCACTGAATGTCATCAACGTTAAGACTTTACCCCTTACTGCTGTGAGCCTACAGTTCATCCAGCACTTTATAAAGGAAAGCAGAAGACCAGATTTGCTGCAGTATTCCTGAAGAGAAGCAGTTACAACATTATCAGGGTTATAGAAATATCATTTCCTTCCCATACTATAACTAAGCAACTCTGAGCCAATACCAACACCTTTTTAACAACAATACTTCATTTTTCAGGAATGCACGTCCTATGGCCATTCCATAAGACTGGACTATCAGCTGGGCTTCCAGGTTTCCCAATACAGCGACCTCATGGAAATCTCTTTTTTTCCCCCTGAGAATCTACTCTAGATACCCATATTTTTGACTAGGACCATCTGGTAACTGTCTATATTATAAAGACTCATTACAGTCAGGAGTATTAAGACTTGGTATTTGTGGTGGGATGTATGCTCCTGACAAACAAAGCATCTTTGACAAATATAAGTCAGTTTGCTTTGAAATTGGGAAGTAAGCAAGTTATATACACACACCTCCTCTACCCCCTAAAAAAAAAAAAAAAAACAAACAAACAAACCAAAACCAAAACCTCCATGCCCACGAACAAATCAGCCAACCAACAAAAAAACCCAAACAAACAAAAAAAAAAAAAAAAAACACCAAACCAAGGGGTCTGTAAAAAATTAACAACTCTTCTACAGGAAATTGCTTAAGGCATAGATCGATAGATAACAAAGTGTTCCCTTCAGCCTTGCTATTTCTTTATTTAGTCTTTCAAGAGACTGTCTTGCAGAGCTACATTTAAGTCTCAATCAGTACAATTGTGAGCTGAAGTGCACATGCAACTCTAAATAAGTGGCATCAGTATATTCAACATTCACCATGCATTTTCATTAAACTGATTCTGTGAACTACCAGAACCACAGGCAGGCTGCAACTCTTCACCTATATCACCCTCAGAGCTCTAAGCCTCCTGACAATGCAGCAAAGTAAAAACTGCTTGATCTATTTGAGTTTTCTAAGAAATAAAAGAAACAAAAATTTACACCTTTACAAGCCAGTATAACAAATATACTGGAAAAATGTATCTACTTTAAACAAACAAACCAACCAACCATAAACCCCAGAAAGCACAACAAAAAATACAAACAGTGGACAAAGACAAACCCAAAATTTTCACAGCTGTCATTTTATCAAGATAAATCAGCAAGTTTTATAAATCATTTCAACTAATGTTTACTGTGCATAAAACCTGTCATTTATACATGCCACAATTACCTCTTTCAGGAAAAAGCATTTGACATGTCATATTAGCAACAGTGGTGAAGAACTTACAAATGGCTTACAAACTGTGGTATGACCACATCAGCACCAGGTTGTCCTAATGCTTATTATGGTGTCATGGTCATACTCAACCATTAACAGGAAAGCCAAACTTCCCACACTGAAGCTTGAAAACAAATGGTGAGCTTTAGACCTGGTGCTACCCATGGGTTGACTCTAATAACATATTCAGGTCTTGGCTTTTCATTACTATTTTGCTCTCAGCACTTTCATACAGCTGTTCCCATTGCAACAAATCTCTACAGCTTCATACTAACGCTCTCGATACACCTTTCCAGAGGCTGTGATAACCAGCTCTTGGTATTTCTGGTTTCTGGCAAATGGAATTTTAAATGAAAAACAAGACCTGTGGGAGGTGTTTAGTTGCTATCCAGACAACTTGGATGCATCTATAGAATTAACCAAGTCAAATCTCAAGTGTTAAAACTCCCTTTGTATCAGTCTGCTCTTGATCAGTTTGTGGTGGCAGCACCTTTTATTTTCACTATCTTATCACAATACACATTGTAATCACAAAAAATTGAAGTTATATATCCTATACATGCCAAGGTATTCACCTGGGCCAAGAAAGTTATTTTCTCTCCTTACCCTGTCTGTAATACAGAGAAAACAAAAGGAACATTATCAAAACATGTACGATACAAACTTTAATCCCCAAACTGCATATCACAGTGATCACTCAAACAGCAATGTCCTCACAACACCTCCCCCTGACACTTTCCAAGAGCATTGAGCTCTTAACTATAGGTTCTGAATCAGCATCAGTAGCAGCCTGCAGACCCCAAGCATTCATGTTGCTAAGTCATAACTTATGCTGCAAGTGTGGGCACAAACACACATAAAAACACTTCAGCATTTCCCATCAGATGTTGTGTAGCAGTCAACTTGGCAGAAGCAGCCTGCCATAACACATATTCATATGTGCAGAAACCAATTCTTCCTCTGTCTTTGGGGTCAAAGGTGCCCCAGCTGTAGGTTAAAGACAGAACACTCAAAAACAAAAGATATAGGGAGAAAAAAATTAAAATACTACTAATAATTATAATAAAAATAAAATCGATGTCACTTGACCTCTTCTTGCTGGGTTTTGTTCAAAAAGCACTGCTTGTCAGGGGATTCAAGACACAAGGATTAACTATCTTCAAATCCCACTTGCCTACTCTGCCGGTTTTGTCTGGGGCAATTTTCTTCCCAGTGACTGGTATGGGGCTATATTTTGGATTTGTGCTGAACACAGGCTGATAATACAGAGATGGTTTTATTATTGCTGAGCAGCGCTTGGACATCATCAAGATGCTTCTGCTTCTTGAATCACCCCACTGCTGGGGTTGCACAAGGAGTTGGAAAAAGACACAGCTGGGACAGCTAACCTCAGCTGATCAAAGGGATATTCCAGGCCATGTGGCATCATGCTCAGTGTGTAAAGCTGGGGGAAGAAGGAGGAAGAGGGGCAGGTTTGGAGTGACGGTGCTTGTCTTCCCAAGTCACTGTTACACACAGATGATGTTTCTCTTCCCAAGTCACTATTACATGTGATGAGGCCCTGCTCTCCTGGACATGGCTGAACACCTGCCTGCCCATGGAAAGTGGTGAATGAATTATTTGTTTTGCTCTGTGTGCAGCTTTTGCTTTACCTATTGAACTGTTGTTATCTCAACTCATGAGTTCTCACTTTTAACCCACAAGTTCTTGCACTTACTTTTCCAGATGTCTCCAGAGCCTGCTGGTAGGGCAGTGAGTGAGCAGTTTGTGTGGGGCTGTTGCTGGCTGAGGTTAAACCATGACACCTACTTATCTAATGCAGGCAAATCTTATTTTGCCTGTGCTGCACCCAGCAAAAAACAGAGTTTTATTTATCAAATGTTAATAGTTCCATAAATATTTAGGGCAGTTATTCTTAGCCCACAATAAGGGCAAGGGAACTCCCTCTTCCTTTCATGTGGACAGCTTCACAGAAAGACACTTACTATTTGTCTGTACCTTGCTTAAGTCCTTCCAGTACTCACTGAGCATTCATCCAGAAGAATAGCTGCTTCTAGCTTTCAACAAACATATCATGCTACCAGAGGGAGACTACATTCCTAGGATCAGATAATTCCAGCCCCCGGAAAGTACACTGCCACCACAGACAACACTGTACCCACATACCAACATGACCACTTCCATCACTGTACACCACCTTACTCAGCTCACACTCCATCCTTGGTCACATAAAATGGCATTGCCAGTATTCAGCTTGCTTATATTCTGCTTAAAGTAACCAAGGAAAGACTCTTGAACAAGATACGAAGGAATGAAGGAGTAAAAGATGCTATGAAACACGAATGGCTGAATATTAACCTCTTTACCCTTGCAGGATGCACTTGGCTAATCCTGTTATAAATGCGTTCCTGATCCTGTACACACAGGAAAAGAGCAGCAGCTTCTAAAAATAAATCCAGGTCTGACTTTTCCTCCGTATCTCAAATTCATGAACCACCTAATGCTGGACACAGAAAATTATCATATTCCATTTCTATACACCAGCTAGTACTAGAAATTAAATTGCTTCCTATCTAAATTATTCAAAATGCCACAAATTTTCTAACTGAAAAGTGACCGTTTCCTTTGAAACCCCAACCGAACCTCAAAGTACACCCCAGTGGCACATATAAGATGAAAAATTTGGGAGCTGTCTTGCCTACAGCTTGCATTGCTCTATGTCACTCCAGACAGTTCTGCCCATGGCTAGAAGTGTCTGTGCCCTTATTTCACTCAGTAGATGTGTGTGGCATGCACAGGAAAGACAGTTGCTGTTAAAGAAAGCCAGGGCAGAGAATAAAGAAAGGGGAAACAGACATAACACTACAAGGTTCCTTTACCCCAATGCCCTGTCTTCAACCAGCCAGCATGGAAGTGGCCTCTCCTCCTATCACAGAATCATAGAATGGTTTGGGTTGGAAGAGGCTTAAAGATAGTCTAGCTCCACCCCCATGCCACAGGCAGGGACACCTTCCACTAGACCAGGTTGCTCAAAGTCCCATTCAACCTGGCCTTGACCCATGCTTTGAAGAGAGACATGGTCTTCCAGCACTTTTCTTCATCTCTGGCCTCTGCTGGCTATTTACCTTGAGCTGTTTATTACTAAGTGGATTTTTGAGATGGTTAAGAAAAGCCAGAGGGAAAGCAGGAGCAAAGAAAAGGACTGTAGCACCCTTCCTCATTCTGAAGGGTCTCAGCCTATTTTCATCCCCTCAGACATCCGGGTTAACCACAGATTGAAGTTAGTCAGTAAGAGAAGAGAAGAGAAGTAAAGAAATTTGTGTGTCCAACATGCACCTGGGTCACAAAACACACAAACTTCACTCTGAACAAACAAGACATCTGTCTTCCTGGGCATGGATGGGTCCTTTCTGCTACTTTAGTGGATTATCTGTTATCATATAGGAAAATCGAGACAAAGTGGCTCAGGTGGCACCCCCTCCAGAGACAGTATTAGAGGTGTTTAAAACTTCATAAGCTGCCACACAATAGGCGAAATGCCCTTTGCCATCATGTTGCAGTATAAACTCAGTGGCGGAAACAAGATGGAGAGCTACAAGAGGTATCACAACAGGAAAGATACTTCACTCTAATTACAGCCTCTGTTCCACTATATTTGTCATCCAAAACTAACTGGATTCATTATGAGACACAGAGGGAAATGTGAACGCCAATTTAATTTTATGACTGTCTTTAAAACATTAACAGAAAGCAAAGCAGATCAAGAAGATCTGCGTTCCCTGCCTTAGGAAGACGACTTTTTTGTGTTTGAACTGTGGCAATCGTGACTCAACCCAGTAGACAGCTGAACAGCACACACACTTTCACCCACTCCCTCGCCCTCCCCACAGTGGGATGAGGGAGAGAATCAGAAAAAACCATAAAACTCCTGACTTTGGAGTGACCTAATTGCAGCCTTCAGGTACCTGAAGGGAGCCAACAAGAAAGGTGAAGAGAGACCTTTTACAAGAGCCTGCAGTGACAGGACAAGAGGCAATGGCTTCAAACTGAAAGAGAGTAGGTTTAGATTAGCTATTAGGAAGAAATTCTTTCCAGTGAGGGTGGTGAGGCACTGGAACAGGTTTCCCAGACAAGTTGTGGATGCCTCATGCCAGGCTATTCAAGGCCAAGTTGGATGGGGCATTGAGAAATCTGGTCTAATGAAAGGTGTCCCTGCCCACAGCACGGGTTTGGAACTAGGTGACCTTTAAGGTCTCTTCCAACCCAAGCCATTCTATGATATGAGACAAAGAGAGCTTAATAGAATGGAAAAGGAAGGGAAATCAATAATAATAATAGAATTAGAATACATAAAACAAGTGATGCACAATGCAAATGCTCAACATCTGCTGGCTGATGCAGCATCTCCCAGACAGCTTTTCTCCTAATTTATATACTGACCATGACACTATATGGTATGGAATATCCCATTGGCCAGCTTGGGTCTGCTGTCCCAGCTATGTCACCGCCCAGCTTCTTGTGTCGCCCATCCCCTCAGCCTCCTCACTGGGAGGGCAGTATGAGAAGCTGAAGTCCTTGACTTAGCATAACACTGCTTAGGAACAGCTAGAACATCAGTGTTAACAACATTATTCTCAACCTAAATCCATAATACAGCACCGTACCAGCTACTAGGAAGAAAATTAACTCTATCCCAGTTGAAAACCAGGACAGCAATATAGAAAATAATTCAAGGCTTCCAAGTTATAAGTGACATACTTTTTAGTTCTCAGTCTATAGCTTAAAATGTCAGCAGGTTCTAGCACAGTAAACGCCACAGCAGTAGGCAATTTGTACAAAATTCAAGTTACTGTTAAAACTCCAAATTCTCTTAAATAGAAAACCCTATAAGAATATTTGCTGTGCTTTCAGGTTTATTACATGCATGGTCACATCACTCAGCAGCACAAATTCCATCTGTAGTGTATGAGCACAATGTCACCTTTCTGCTGACTTTGCAATAGCCTGTACATAGCATTTAAGCTGTCTCTCCATCTGCTAAGAAATGGTGAGCCCTGTGCAATTTCCATACTTGTCTATAAGTCTGGGGAGCTCCCTAGACTTTTTCAGCAAGTTTGGATGAGCAGCATGAAGATATTCTAGCGCTTTAGAACTTGCGTCATGCAGCATCATGTTGCTGATCTGTCACACACATTAAAACCAGACCTTTCTCCTTGTGAATTCAGAGCCTTGCAGTCTGCAAAAAAACAGTCAATGAGTCCAGTCCCAGCCTCTATAAATTGTTCAGTTAGAGCTGTTGGGTTGATTTGTTTGCTTTTTTTTTTAATAACCCACTATTACACTAATTCTTGATAGGACTTTTTTCATTCTCATGTTAATGCAGCCTGTCTTATCCAGAGCTAAGGTGCGTTTACTGCTTCCAAGTGAAAAAGTTAACTGGAAAATAACCAAGAGAATTTATTTTAGTTCTACATAGTGGAAATAACAATCCAACAAAGACCAGATGAAGTGGTCATAATTCTCAGCAGATAAGAAACCTCATCAACAATCAGCATTAACAATACTTAATAATTCTGCAATTCTAGATCTTACATCCCCAGCTTTAAACAGAAAAACATTTATACTTAAAAAAACCCCAAAAACAAACAACAAAAAGAAAAATTCAACTGCCTCATTCTTTAACTGTTCAAATGAAATTCTTTCCAAAAGCAAGCACTTTATTGTGATAAAGGACAAGTGCAAGTCTGATACTTAAAAATTAAGGAGCACACTTAGGAGTTTTACCTGACCCAAGAAATTTCTACCTCCTTCCAGAGCTAATAGAAAGTAATATCTAGAACCCACTGCAAGATCTACTGCAAAGTACATACACATTTCTTGTGTATGTATATATATGTATATATACACAAACAAACATTTCTTGTTTTCTTGAATGTAACCACCCTTTGGTGTATTTTTTCTTTATTTTTTCTATGCAGTAGCTTACATAAAAAATTAGTAGGATCTACCACAAATACATTAACCATATCTTCTAATCCAGAAGAGAAAGAAGTGTCAATGGTAACAGATTGGTCACTGACAGAACACAATTGTTCTTTTTTGCCTGAAGGGGTGTCAAAAATACATGGATCTAACTGTAGGCAAAACAACTTCACAGAATAAAATGTGCAGTCTAAATCTGAATGACCAAAGCATATTCCAATTAGAATAACTAAAATGCAGGTAAGTGCAGATATAAGACCAAATTCTGTGCCCAATTAGACAAATTATGCATTCAAATGTGGGAACTGCATAGGCTAAGAGATCCATTTGTAATTACAATTTGGGTGAAACTCTAGTGTTCAGTGGAAAGCTGGCTTTTCAAGTGGACAAAGAGATCCTTGCCAAAGAGGAAATTAATGAAATTAGCAAGATAACTTAAGCAGAGAAAGAAAATATAGCCAACAATTTTGCCAGTAGAAAAATCTTGTTACTGCAGGACAGGCCACCTACAGAAATCACAAGTCTTTGCCTCCCAGGGCTAGAAGAAATGGAAAATTCTATGGAATTAATCCCGGTGCTATTCTGGGAAAGGTGCAAATAACCATCTTCTTGTCTGTTGACTGCACTGACAGCAGCCCTTCTTTCCCTTGCATGTTCACACTACTTTGCAGGAACTGCTCACACAGCCCACCTCCTACAGTGAACAAAGGATTCACGGATTAAACTGAAACAGCAGTGAATCCAAACTCTCAGGGAAAGAAGTCCAAGTGTTTCCTTACAGACGTCCTGAAGCCTGCTTGATCTCTAAAACTGGTAATAAGCTTGAACTATTTTATCAGTTGCCTACAAAAGCATACGCAGTCTTCATCACTTTGATTTAGCACATCTGTAAGTAAAGAGAGAAGCAGAAAATTCCAATGAAATGCAGGGATTTTTTTACCTGGCATTGGCTCCTTTAAGGTCACAGAAGTGTGAGAGTAAAGCTTTCACTACATCATTGCAGACAACTTTAACTACATCAATGTGACTCAGCCTCTGTCGCAGCTGCTTGGCAATCTCCCAAAAGTCTTCAGATAGCAGCTGGTACAGCTGCCCCTCATCTCTGCTGAGTTGCCCATACCAGGACAGGATGTAATCTCTATAGCTGTAGTCAAACACTGAAAGGAGAAACAAAACAATAAATAGCAAAAACTGCAAAAGGACAAGGCACACCAAGATAGGTAAAATGTAATCCTCCACCCTTCTCAAAAACTGTACAGGTAATAGGTTTCACGTCTACTTCTTGCCAAAGAACGTAAGGTTGGCAAAGTCACAGCAATCTGCACCTAGCAGGTTACTGCAGGTCACTTTGCAAAGCAAAGCCTTTAAGTGGATTTGCTCAGACACTTAGGTTACCAGCTACACACAAACCTCAGACTAATATCTGTCTCTCAGCAGTGGCTTTGGTTATATGAACTATCATATAATCTGACTGTGTCTAAAATGTTGCAGACCGAAGCCAGCCTTCTTTACACAGGAACTGAGTAGTCTCCATTCCAAAGTCACGGCTAAAAGGGGAGGTGGTAAGATTTTTGGATTTCCAAAGACATATTCAACACTGAACACCACCACAGAAAGTACATTATAGGATCAGAAGAGCTAAGAGAGAACAAGTGGATTAGCGAGACCACATGAACTTCAAAAATGACAAAGCATTCCAAACCATACTGACAGGCAATAACCAATATTATTGTAATTGCAAATCCCATGGCAACGCTGTCTTCTACCATTCTGACTTTTCTTTTTGACATTTGTGTGACACCAGTTTTACTGATGTTTCACTCCAGCCAATGTCCCTGGAGGTCTAAGAGGGAGCAGGAGGTGTTCAGGGAGAACACGTGAACTATTTAACAGCTGCAACAAGATCGGGGAAGAGCTGGGGCTGTAAGAGTCAATTTCCATCTACCAGAGGGATTAACAAAAAGGAGGGAATAAAGTCATATGCCTGGTAATTTGAGCAGCTTCTTTACTAAACGTCCTGGTTTCAAACTTTTGTATCAAAAGTCCATCTCATTTGTCCACGTAAGCCCATGGTGCAAAGTAATCATAAGACTCCACTATTTCTTACCTTCCACTTTGAAAGAAGTTGTTTGCTTGGCAGTTCAGTAAATTGTGAAAATCTCCCTGACATTAGCAACAGTGAACTAATAACATATTAATAGGACAACATCTTAAATTAAATATTTTCACTTGCCTTTTCAGGTAAAACTAGCAAACCTCAACCAAAATCACCTTGATAAAAACATTTCCAGAGAAATGGCTAAAATTGATAAAAGTTTCTAGTCAAATGCTTCACAAACTAGCTTCCTCAAGTTTATAAAGAAAGAAACTGGGTCGCTTCAATGAATATGCTGAAATGTGTAGTTAAGAGCTTTTTGCTAAGTCATTTCAAGACTTTTTAATGAATAATTCAGAAAAAAAAAAATCACAGTTCAGTATGCAAATACATCACAGGTTTGAAGTTTGTATTTTTTTTTTCTAACCCAGGAGAGAAAAAAGTTTGCAGAGCCATATAGCAGGATAGGAACTTCCAAAATACTTTTCTAAAATAGATTAAAGATTTCACTGAAAACTCTCACCCACAAGTACTAGAGTGATAAAAACAGTTAAAAAAAGTAGTGGTCTTTTGATAAGCTAGCAAAGGAATAATCTTTTGATACACCAAAGAACACTGGGAATAGCATCTTAAAATCTGAAGTTTTATTACTTATCTCAATTCTTCCATCAATACACATTTTAAGTATCTATTTTTCCACAGCTGTCTTCATGTCCTTCTGCAGCCAGCTTTTTCTTACAGCTCAGTTACTCTCTCCTGTTGCAAGATCTGAAACACTGTGGAAAGCTGCTGATGACAGCATAGATTCTTCCTTTTCATCTAATCCATAAGAGACCAATAATTTCTCAAGTGCACCTGCAACACACTGCATTGTGGTACTTTTTAATCAGCATCACTGGCAAATAGTGACTTTTTCAGATTTTCTTACAGACACCCTCTCTATCCTTTGCAAGAGTGCAAAGTAGCCATTTCTTCAGCATCTTTTGCCCAAGAAGACAAGCCATGGTATGGAGTGGTGGCTCCTGCAGAAGTCTGTTCAACAGAACTCAACAAAGCGAGAGCAAAAGAGCAGAACTTGTATCCCAATCCCTTAAGGATATATTCTCTTTCAGAGAAAATCTATTCCTAATGACCATTAATTCATAACTATTTTTAAGCAACTCCACTCCAAAAAGAGTTCAGTTTCCAGCAAGCTACATAATACATTCTTTTTGATTCCTTTTAGACACTCATGAATTCTGTCACATTCAATGTGAAAGAACCACAAAATCTGTTGGCAATATCAAACTAGAGAAAAAGATCATCAATCATCACCAAAAATCAACCACGCAATTATGAAATATTTCACTTGTGTTTAACTCTGCCAGTTAGATACTTTCAACACCTTAAAAGGATTACACAGCTTTAAACCATATTTTCCTGCACCTGTCTTTTATAACTCTCTTACTTTACATGTCTTCTGTAGTTTCCTTGTCACTTCTTAACCTAGTTGCCCTTCCTGCATTGCAACAGTGCTGTTCTCTATGAAATTCAGGGCTCTTTAGAGCCCAGGATGAATCTCCAAGTGAGCAGTGATAACCAGCTTTTAAACAAATAAATAAAATTTTAAAAGGACACCAGCCACAGACACTAACAGCAGCCAGTTTAAGACTGGGTAAGACACCGCCATGTGTCATCCTGGCCACAGCGCACAGCTGCTGCTTTAGTTTCATGCCCATTGATGCAGCTAGTGCCATTTCAGCACTCTAAAGAAATACAGAAAACAAATGTAACAATTTTATAGAGAGCAGCTTGCTCCCTTCAGAGGAGAAATCTCCTCGTGCATCTATTATTATTTTTATACTACATGTTCTCTGAAACATTGAAAACAACAGTCAGAAGACAAGGAAGGAATAAAAAAAGAAGCAGAACACATTCAGGACAGAACCTTACCACCACTAACTCATCCACTACAAACATAAAACAAATTTCTTCTGATGAAATCAAATGCAGTGACCACAATGAGTCTGGTGCAAAACTGTAGAAACTTCTACTGGGTTTTCTAAATTAGTTCAGAAGATCCAAGGCCCAAGTTACTACAACGTGATTAAATCCCATTCCCATGTGAAATTGAAGTTAAGCCCGTTCAACTACTCTTTTAAAATACTGTAAATTAGAAGAGTGTTGAGAGTAGAAAGCCAGAAGCTTGTGTGGAGGTTTAGTGAGCCTCTAGACCCTTCCTTCGTTCCTACTCCTACACATCCTACAGTAACTGCTATCCCTTTTTCCACATTCATTCATTCAGAGGTTCAGTGGCACCACCAGGCTCTGCGCGTCCGACTGGCTTCAAATCTACAATTTGCAGAGCTTCACACTAAAGAGTTTTTATATTGCTAAGATTCATTACCCAACTTTATTAAAAACAACAAAAATATGAAGAACAAGGATTAAATGGCTATTGTTTTTCTCAACATAATATTAAAAAACAGAGCATAAATATTCTATGCAAATGCAGACACAGACTTCCATGTTTCAACAAGAAGTAACTGTCCTTTCCTGAAAGCACTGGAGAAGCCAGAACCACTACATTAATTTAGAGTCAAATCCAAAACTCTCCTGTGACTGTATGAACAAATGAAGAAAAGGTATAGCTACAACACTGGCTTGAGTTATTCTAGAGCAGCAAGCACTGCAATCTGTACAACAGAAATACCAGGCTAATATGAATTGTGGTAGGATCCTGCGTGAGGAAACCATGGTCAAAAAGCCAAGAATCATTACCAGAATTCTGTGCAATTCTGTGCAAACAACACTAGATCTTAACATGCATGATGGGGTTATAATAAGCTATATTTTTATAAAAATACTTTCAATAAAAAATTAACAGAAAAAGATGACAGACTATACCACAGCTAAGCACCTGTCAAAGTACTGTTGCAGAGAAGTAAATGCTAAATGCTAACTTGCTTCTTACAACCACTACCTTTTCCCCCTGCCAAAAGCCAATTCAGACAAAAAAAAGAAACCCAAACCACAAAAAATAATAACAACAAAAACCTGAACGAAAAATTTAAACCCCTACATTAAAGGTGGGTTTGCAACTACTAATGAAATTACTAATAAATACTCTGAATATTCAGTTTTATAATTTCCAAGACATTAACATTTAAATTGAAAGAGATGAAGGTCATTATTCACTTTTTATATTTTAGATTTCATCATGTTTTAGCTATACAAGTTAAGAGGATGAGGTTTTGTGCTTAATATTGTCTTTACTGAAGTTTCTCATGGCCCCTAAATCTCTACTTAGACCATGGTGTAAAAGGCTGACAAAATGATGTGTAATGCCAACATTTCAGTGACTGTGAACTAGCAATAGTGGTTTAAAGATTTCAGTGCTCTTCTAGAGTTCGTGTTTGGAAAACCACTAGCATTTCTTGGTTTACTTGCATATTCAAATTCTATGAAACTGCCAGGTTTAGCAGGCTAGATGTTAACATTGTGCATAGATGGACGGATCCTGTGCAAAAGGAATTCCTGACAGTCTCCCAATTCCCCAATCTTTGGTTCATTTTTATTAAAATTTTCCTGGCATTTGTGTCTTTACTGGTTTTTTATGCAGGAACAAAAACATGAAAATATAAAAACAATACAGAAAAAAATGTGCTAAAAATATCTAGGAAATGTAGTAAAACAAAAAAGTCGGACAAATTTATGTTCAAATAATTTTCCACATGCACCCTTTGCCAAGAGTTCTTAGCTTCAAATGTTAGAATCCCAATAGCAGAGAGAACATAAATTCAAATTGGTTTGCTGATATTGTAGACCAAAAAAAATTTTTTTTGAAAGCTGTTTTCTAAACAAGCAAACAAACAAACCAACCCCCCCCCCAAAAAAAACCAAAAACCCTAACCCCAGCTTTTCAAATAGAGAGCAGCAGGAGTTACTACAATTTTTTTTCTAAACATCAACATGTACGTTTTGAACTGGGAAATGAGACAGAGTTTTTCTCAATCTTTCTGTAAAGGGAAGTACAACCTTACATTCCTAACAGTTAGATCCTACAGGATCAACACAGACAGGCAAGATCTGATCCATAGAAAGAATCTAACTAAATTCCCAAAATATTTCCAACAAGATCACCTCAAGGCAGGGTTGAAGGAAGATAACCCATTACGAAAGAAGAGATGGCTCTCTGGCATGAAATATTTTAAGATCTAAGAAACAGGTGAATTTTCACAGCAGAGCAATTTCACCAGTAGAGTTCTGCTGGGATTTGAGCTATGACCTGTACTATTTTAGTTACTCATAAATGACCCAGTAAAGCATCTAAGTGATATGAAGACCATTCTTCTTGGCACTACTAAAACTGTAGAGACAAAGACTGACTGTGAAGAACAACAAAAAGACCACAGGATTCGGAGCAATAAAAATGGAAAATTAAATTCCGTTCCTGGGAGGCCAGCTACCCCCACAGCAGATCAATCAACTGACAGCTGCAGCCTCAGCCCAAGAAGTACATGCTGTGCAAAGCAGTACCGGGCACACAAAGAGTACAAAGAGTGTGACTGGGCACAGCCTCTCTCAGGAGACATCTTACCACACCACCGTGTGTGGATGGAATTCAGACAAGCAACAGGTAGCACTAAAGGGTATTTGTAGAAGTGGCTTATCTTTTCTTTGTGTAAGAATAAGGAAGGTCAAACAAAAATCAAATCAATCTATCAAGAGAAAGCATGAAAAGTACTTAAAAAATCATATTTCAGTGTTAGTTACTCAAGCACTACCAGCTGAAAAGGATACTTGGTGTTGACAACTAAAGGCCTTTTCTTTCTGCTATATTCAACAAGGAAAATCTCTTCATAACCTTACACTTGTTCTGATTTTGAGCACTTAGATTTCATAAAACACAACACACAGTAGCAGGGCTAATTCACAGCTTTCCCCCACCTTGTACCTACAGCTAAGGCAAGTATGCTATAATTAGCAATGAAGCAGCACTCTAAAGCACCAACCTGTTACACAACTCTGTTCCTAATGGAAAACAGCAAAGACATTTAGGGCAGAGCTGTAAACCAACAAATACCGAGGTTCCTTCTTGGTGGTGTTTAGAGTGAGGCACATTGTATAAGGATGATTCTCAACAATTTTATTACATGGGCTGTGGCAACACAAGAATCTATACAAGACACAGTCAACCAGTATCAGCCAATGACCATCACAGGAGAACTATCTAAACATCTAACAGTTATTGAAATAAGACTGATGTTTGAAACAGAAACACGCATGATTCCTTCAGTTAAACCAAGGATATGACTGCTATCTATCCTTCCAACTACATTAACAGACTATGATGAGAACGTAATGAAAAATGCAATAAAGCCAAGTGGCAGCTTGAAGTGACACAGAACCTCAGGTGAGCCACACTAAACTCAGAGAGAAAAGTCCACACAGACTGGCTATAACACCAGCAAAAGCATGGCATGACCAACAGTCAACAGACAGTTCTGGAGGGGTGCAAGGTAGTTAGCAACTAACAGTAAACCCCAGGAAAACTTAATCACACAATGAAAAACAGCTGAAGAAATCGGAATCAACCAAAGGGCTGTCTCTTCACACCCAGCAACAGCATTTCTGAAATCAGATGACATTGGTTTTCCCAAAAATATAATCCATGCATCTCTAAGGCAAAGTAAAATCTGCTAAAAAAACCCCCAAAATAACAACAAACCAAAAAAACCCCCACAAAACAAAACAACAACAAAACCAAAACAAAACAAACCCAACCAAAACCACAAAAAACTCCACACCCCAAAACTCTATTGACTGTGATAATCTGACAACACCTACTCTTAAACTCTATCAAGAGGCACTAAGAGTCTGATCTGGTCCCCAAGATTCAGTTGTCATGAGGTTTTAATGTCTCCTAGCTAAATGAATAAGGCTTTCTAAAGCATTTTGTTGAGTAGCACATTACATCTAGACAGCAAAAACTTGTCAAAAATTCCTGGGATTTATAAATACTTTACTCTTAATCAGTGCAAGATTGGAAACACAAATACAGATGGTATTTTTTCTATCACTAGTAATAAAGTTTTAGTGAACCACAAACTTTTGAAAAAAACCCAAACAAAACCATTCACATCAAGACAACCACAAATTTCAGAACTGTCACAGGCAAGAAGTCCTGTCTATTTTCATAGAGACTGATCACTTTGTGCTCATAAAAAATAAACTATTGCTTTTGGGATTGCATTCAGTATTTCAAACCGATTGCATTCAGTATCTCAAACTTAAGATGACTCAGTCACCTTTCAAACCCAAAACACTTCATATGGTAGAGCAAAAAGTACACTGTCATCTTTGTCAAACGGCAAAACAGAGAAGTTGGCTTCATCACTTAGGCCTGGAAGAAATAAAACGAAATCTGACAAGTTTGCTCTCCAAAATTCAGTGTGAGAATGGAGGGTAAAAGCTACTCCAAAAAAAAAAATAGTTGAAAGGCACGTGAGCTGTCACAGCATAAGGCACTTAACTCAGAAAAGTGAATCATTTAAGTATTAGTAACTTTCTTTCAGCCTTACTGAGTAGGGATGGCCTCACACATCCAACTGAATGATCTGTGGGATAAACATCTTAAATGAAGACAGCTCCATATTTTTTACAGAAAAAAGTTACTTCTACATGCAAGTAACAGGAGGGAAGTGTAACACAACTATCTTTCCCTCGACATTCCACAATACCTGTTTTCTGTCCCCAGACAACCCCACTACCTCAAATTCTGTGACTATGTCAAGGCTTTTCAAATTCCATGGCAGGTTATCCAAAAGATAAAACACACGTATGAGACAACACAGCAAATAGCTTTTTCGTGCTTGTTTCTACGCATAATATTTAGACTCTACTATCCTTTTCACATTATCAAGAATCCCCTAATCTGACTGATTCCAGATGAAAATGCTAAGAATAAATTATGATTATGTTGTAATAGTTCACCTTCAGAGAAGATGAAATAGGTAGGTAAAGTGTTCTAATTTTATATTTTTGCTACATATCCTGCTAATAGCTATTCATAAAAAAAACTTTTAAAACGTAACACATACCAAGTTGTCATAAGACAACCAACCTGATTAAAGCAATGATAATTTTCATAGATACTCTACATTTACAAAAAACATTGGAAAAAGTGCTGCAAAGAAATCTTAAAATGAAAAAGTATTTAAAATTAGATAAAATATTTACAAAAGGCTGATAGACTGTATCAGCCAGAAATACAAATGTTGCTTTTAGAGTCAGTTAAATGGCAAGAATTGCACTAAATGGGAAGACTGTATGCAAGAGTCTACAGGACTTCTCAATTCAGGAAAATCCAGTCAAGAATATTTTAAGTGTTACCTCTTTGCTTTATGAACAAGTATTAAGGACTGTATTTCAATGTATTTTTGTAAAAAAAAAAAAAGCCATTAAAATGACAAGATATCAGCTGAATTTCAAAAAACAACATCACATCACTTACTATAGTGGATTTCTTGAGAAGACTAAAACCTTGCCATTTCATATCATGGAAGAAACCGGGGACATATTGTGAAGTCTTGGAATAGTGCGCAGTTACAGTTTGATAAAAAGGACAAGAGATATTCAGACTCTAATGCACCTGAAACTCACCTTCTTTCAGTGCTTTATCCATATTGTGAGAAATAACCACTCTCCTTGATTGGATTGAATCATGAGAGCTTCCAGACCAATTACTCTGAAATTCAAACAGAACATACATCAGAAGAGGAAGGAATAAACCAAAAGTTACAGAAGGAATAACTGGAATTCAAGGCAACAGTACTGTATCATTTGGTCTTTATACAAATATTGCCACCCCATATGGTTAAAACAGGACTGTCAATTGTCTGTGAGGTTATGATACATTGTTCACTAAGCACATATTAACACTTGTGTATTGTACAGCTTGCAAAATTATCTTGGGTTTTTTTGGTAGAAGGGAGCTGCATTTATTTGCAAGTCAATGCACTGAGAACAGGACATGCATGTAACAAACCAACTGGAACCCTTTTACGCAGTATTTTCACAGCAAATAAAATATTTTTATAGCCTACTGTGACAATGGACTTAATTTAGCCTCATAAACTACTTTTAAAACAAAAGAGAAGCCTTTAGATCTCCTACAGTAATTTTGGTTCACACTCTTCTGGGCTTTTCTTCAAAGATACTTCTGGCACTCTGCATTTTAAGCTGCTGTCCTATACAAATATTTGTCTATATTGGAGTATTCACTCCCACAGTGTCCAAACAGGTGGGCGGACGGAGAAACATTTTTCAGGGTACAGACAAAGAGCAGTGACTAATGATGTATTTATATAGAAAGGAGTATAATTCAAAACAGAAATAGAAACTGTCCCTACTGTCAATCAGCTTGGAGCTCACTCTCCTCAGTAAGGAGAGAGTGCTTCAGAAATATCCCCATCCCTCCAACATTCACCACACAGAGAATAAGAAAGAAGAATAAACTTAAAGTAAAAACACTGTTTAGTGTTCTTAAAGGTAATATACTGTTATTTCAGCCAATTTCCAGGCTAATATTCAGTGTTTTGGTTCAATGTTTTGCTTCTACTTCAGACACATGCATGTAGAGTCTAACAAAGTTCCTCTAATAGGACTCAGATAAGGGAGTCTAAGCACTACCTTTAACAGCAAAATAAAGCTTTTCAGGCTTGCTCACACCTAAAACACAGCAACGTGACAGGTACTATCCATGCCTTGAGTGCCCTCCTGCCGACAGCTGATTGTTCCACCTGTTCGGTGAGTCCAGCAACACTGCCTAGACTTCTTCCAGTCACTATTCTGAGACCATGACTGTGGTCTTTCAGCTGATTTCTTTCCCTCCTTGACAACACTATCAATGGCAGGAGCAGCAAGACTTCAGCACATTTGCCTCCATTTGCAGTCCCCACTCACTATCAAGACTGTAGTTAATGAGGTGTAAGAACAGAGTATTTAGCGAACCGCTAAAGATTTCCAAACCCATTTTGACACGAACACTGGCAAAAGCTTCAGCCATACCCATCTAAACAGCAAGAAAAGTATTTTCGCTCTTTGTAAGGACACCTAACAGTATTTGTAAGGCTCCAATACATCATCTCTGGCTGCTAATGTTATCACGCTTCCTCAACACAAAGCTGTGTTAACAACAGTCACACAACTACTTCAGGATTTTTCTGCTTTATTTGCAGCAGGGAACTGCATGATTTGAAAATTTAAAAAGAGAGGAGATGGACTCACAGAGACCTTAAACACCCCAAGTACCTTAGGGGAAGGGATTCAGAAAACCGAATTACACGACCTCGCTCAGGTCTTTCTGTGAAGAAAGAGCTCCTAAACGTGAGCCCACAATTCTGACTGAAGCTCTGTGCTCAACACACTCCATCTTCTTTAACACGCGTGCCAGCTTGGGTATCCTACAAGGCTAATCCTTCTGCTAAACTGAGTCATACCTGCATGGAGGTCAGTGACCTCAAGCTAACTGAGGCATCAACAGTTGCATCCCATACATTGCAGGAAGTGGTTTTTTATGGCCTAAAGCATCAGTAAGTGCTCCGATGCAGTGCTTACCAAATTACTCCTATCAAAAGTGGTTTAAACACAAGCTTAAAAAAAAAAAAAGGAAAAAAGCAACCTTCAGAGGGGATCTATGGTTGCAAGAAGATAAGTAGCTCGCTCCACATCACCACATTATGATCCAATCTACGCAATTCCACAAAGCAGGAACTGATCATTTTATGCTTCAAACTTGAATACTCATTTTAAGAACAAGGCAAACTACTACTGCCTCAGCAAAGTGCTGCTTCTTGAATACCAGACACGAACTCACATTTCAGCTTGCAAGAACACATTCCACTGAGAGTATCCACTGCAGCTGGTACATTTGACTTCTAAAAGGCACCATCTATTCATGTAAAAAAAAATATATAGCTCAAGTTGTGATCAAAAAGAATGTAAAAGGTAAAAAGTGAATACCATCACTAGCAATAGTGATTGTGCTGCTGTATGAATGTAATTACTGAAGGGAAAAGGAAGATGCATAGTGTATTGGACTTTCTGAGAACTTTTCCATACTCATACAGATATTGCACAAAGTCATGAACTGTGGGAGAGAAAAGCAAAGAGCAAAAAAAAACCCACTTTGGTTTAAAACAAGGTTTTAACTTCTTTAAAAAACAAATTTTCAAGAACAGAGGAGAAACTAACATTTGAATAAACAAGAATGTTCAAATGTATTGGAGTGATCATAGAATTGTCTAGGTTGGAAAATACCTCTAAGATCATTGAGTTCAACCATTAACCTATGATACTGGTTGGGTTAGATCAGGTTAAAGAAAAAAAGTCCAGGGAGACCTTACTGCTGTCTCCAACTACTGAATGAGAGGATACAGAGAGAAGGGAGCGAGACTCTCCTTGCAGATGCACAGGACATCAGGAAACATTGCAACACAGGAAATTCCCATCACAAGGCAAAACTATTTTAATCATGAGGCTGCTCAAGCATCAGAATAGGGGTGCTGACCAGGCTACGGAGCCTCCATCTCTTTATCCTTCTCACTCTGAGCAAGAGGGTGAACTAGATGCCCTCCAGATATTCCTTCCAACCTGAACTATTCATGATCCTTGATGACCCTTCAGAGAGCTGTGAATTTAACTTCATGATTGCTAATGTATCAGATCTAAAGGTGCCTCGTCTAAAACAGCTGATCAAACCCATTTTTCCTTCCTGTTTTATGAACTCACATTTAGCAGAATCAAGACTTAAGTCTTGTTAGTTTAGGTTTGCTTTCAAAAAGTACTGTTTCTGTGACAATAATAATGATGAATTAATTAAATAAGCAGGAACCCTCAAGTTAGACGACATATGGCAACAAACACCTTAAAAACAACAGTAACAACCTGGTAATGCAGATAACCAACACCTGTGATAACAGAAGGATTTCAGGAAATTCACAGCTCTAACAGCTGACGGAATAAAAAATTCAGCATATTTCACTGAAAGACTTTCTTCCCACCCTTGACTCAAGTCAGATGGAGGGCATATGTAGAGAACAAGTTCAGCTAGAAAGCCTAGATTTGAATGTTTTCACATTTTTCTTCATGTCATTCATCTAAAGAAAAATGGTGTTAGGTTTCACGAAATAGTTGTCATAACCCTGATTGAGCCAAACACATTTGTAAATGGATTTAACACAGTCAAAGTTCTAGTTTAGATGCTCTTTTACACTGATTAAAACCTGGCATGTTCCTCTAAGTCCTGACTTGCATTATCACAGCCCTCAATATTTTTTTTTTAAAACTAGACTCCAGTCTGTAGATTTTATTGGTAAAGAATGACAGAAACCAGACTGAAACATAAATAAGACTTAACAAAAGGACTTCAAGGGATAGGGGTGGAGCACATTTGGAAAGTACATGCTGAGAATGAGGTTGCTAACAAACAGGGAGGCCTGTTTCCTGGAACAGTTCAAGTTTTCCTCAGCTTTGACTTTGCTTACAGGCTGAAAAAAAGGATGTGTGCATTTCCTGTAGACTTCTGAACAACACTCATTGTTTGATACTTTTGAAAATTATTTAAGATGCAGAAAATAACAGTCTGAATGGGCCAAGAAAAAAAAAAGTCTGACATTGAACCTGAAATTTTGTCTTAGGTTCAGTCTCCTACAGATATGAAAATTAAGTAAATGTCAGTTATTGGTTTAAACAATTTAAGTAATTTAAAATTAGTTCTGAAGACAACAATAAATGTTAAATAATAAAGAATTAAGAAGGTATTTCAGCAACAACACAATAAATGGCAAAGCACAGAGAACATGGGAGTACCTTCCACTATCAAGAAACCATTTGCAACACTAGGCATCAAATGCAATTTTTAAAACACAGCAGCAAAAAGCCAGGCACCTGCTACAGGCACACCACATGCAGCCTTACTCTGCCATGGAATTAAGGCCAGAAGCAGAGAAAAATTTGCAATTATTCCTATTACATTAACTCAATTACAACAAAACTAGAACAGAGATCACGACAGAACCCACAATATAAATGGGCATTGTGGATGAGACAGGTTAATCACTGATCTAAAAGGCAAAGACTGCATCTAATTCAGCATACAAAAACCAACCAATTACTCATAGTTACTTGCTCCTCCCACTGTTGCCCTATTAACTTTCCTCTAATCTTTGTAAACTTAACATCAGACTGGACCTTGACAATAAAGAGTCAGAGCCTCAAACAATAGTTCACTGAACTCTCCATAAATTCATCTTTAACAGATGTGGACAGATGCGTTCTTATCCACATATCACTTCATACAGACATTCTTATCCAAACATTACTTCAACTAATGATGCAAAAATAAATTTTCTATTCACGAGAGTTAATATTTTTTAATTAATACTTACAGTCGTATTTAAGATTACATGGCAAGTATGTACATGTCACATTCAACATTAAGGGATACCATAACTACCAATTAAAAAATCAACATACTTTAAGCATGTTAATCCTACTATCTTAAGCATCATTATCTCAATACTGATTTTATTATATCATCTCATTATTTCTACTAACATAGTAGCTCCTGGAATGTGTAAACGGTGTTTATCAGATGGGGATCTTCTATCTTAACTGTACCATGTTTAAAATTGGTAAAACTGTAGCAGTGTAAAAACTTGATTAGCAGGGCAGAACTTTCTTCATTTGAGATTTCAGAGAATACTGGACAGCTAAGAATAAGAATATGAAAATGAAATATTTCTCAGGCATTACTTTCATCCTCATCAGTACAGCCAAGAAATAATCGGTAAGTTAGCATTCAAATTTCTGCTCAGCAAGAAATACAGCATTATCCTGTGCTGGAATATTTCATATTGCCATCAAAATAAAGTCTTCCATGAATTCTCAAGGTACAGGCATAGTCCCAGTTTACTGAACATTTCCACACTCTCATCCTCAGTAAAAAGAGACAACAAGAACCTATAGTCTATACTTCAAGGCCAAAAGAGCCATATGGCATGAAAACTAAATTGCTGGCAATCCAGAAAAACCAGCACAAGATCATGCTTGAGCTGCAGAGTCTCAGCTTAGCAATCACAGAGAAACTCCTGCGTGGTCTATTGCTATACCCTCCCCACACATGAATTTTCACACTACACACATTTTATAGGGTGTTCTGTCTTTTCAAGAGCACCACAAAACATGCCAAATGAACCATCATCATTAATTTTATTACCATTAACTTGTTCTCTTTCACATATTTAATAGGAGAAAAAACAGTATAGAATGACTGGTCACAAAAACCTCCCATAGACACAACACAAATCTGTTCCCCTTACGACTACATAATTTTTTTTTTGTAACCCCCTTAAAGTAACAGCTTGGGAAAGGATACAGTATTCTATTTAACTGGCTCTTTCCTTGGGTAAATTTTGCTGCTCTCCTTTGCAGAGAGCAAAAAACCAAGACTTGGCAATACAAGAGAACTTTATCAGATTTTATTTTCAGAAAGTTTCTGATACATGTCTATACTATTTTCAGTGTCAAACCATACCTTGAATGCAGGATGCCTTCGCTCTTGACCTTATTACAGAAGTTTTATATCCACCCTTAGAATTTCCCTGGAAGAGACTTGGACAGTAAGATCTCTATGAGCCATCTATCCTTACTGACTCAGCAGAGCTTGGTTATCAGGAGAAATTAACTAGCTCCCTGGTTATGTTTTCAATCATAAAACACTGTTCAAGTGAGAAGCAGTCCCTACAAATGTAAAAACAGCCCAATTCACAGCAAGATAAGAGACGTCAATCTAACACAAAGTTGAGAAAATTAAATTCAAGCGCAATACAATTCAGAGCTGACAACAACATAGGATACAATGAAAGGAATCAGAAGGGACTGCATGACAAGACAAGATATCTCTAAATATACACGATGAATAAAAGGCTGTGTGGAAAACTAAGTCAGTTCACTGCTAAGGAGTTATGGGACAAAGAAGTGAGAGACAGAGTCTGAAAAATATTTGATTTCCTGAGGTCAGTCTCCTGTGATAATAAAGTTATCACTTCACAGGTACAGCTGCAGGTAATCAGCATATGTGGTCCTAACAAAGTTTCAATTCTGAAAAAGCTTATAAATCCCAAATTATAATGGATGTTCCAGAGATCCCTAAAAATAAACTGTACCAGAAATGTCCAAACCACAGGCCCTGGCTGAACTATAACAGAACATTCGCAATTCATGCAACATTCCCTTAACATTTTAAAATAGTCATGAAATTGGTAAAAAATGCTAAAATGTATTTTCATTATTTTAATTTCAGGACTTTCCTAGTAGTAAACTCAATTGCATCATTAAAGGCTCATTGTTGACCTGCCTATAAATGAGACAGAATTAAGAACAAAAGTATGAGACTCTGAGTTCTGTTAAAAACACACTAAAATTAAACATATCTTCTCCTTTCAATCCAGAAACAACCCATCAATTAAAAGACTGGCAGTAGATCAGGATATCTAGTTGCAAGCCCAAGACAGTCTAAAGCATGACAAAAGTGCCATAACCAGAGACTGTTATTGCTTTTACAAAAATCCTGCAATATCAGAGCACTAAATATCCCCTGTGCAGCCAGAGAATGAAACAGACCATAGAACATCCTTGGCTTTAAGGCTGAGGAAAACCCATAAATACTTTTGAAGTCTTACTAAGGCATAAAGATCAAAACTGGAAGGAGTTAGGAAGCTTCTCCTCTCCCTCACATCTCCTCCAAACTACTTATTACCTCAAGAACTGTTTTGCATCCCACTTGAAATTGATGCCCACAGATGACAAACCTTCTACTTCCCACAGCTGCTGGGGCTCCTGCAAGCTTACCTTCACAAGCTTCATCTCATGGCAGAAGTCCAGCAGTGAAGCAAAGTAAGATTCTGTGTCCTTTCTCTCTGCTTCCCTCACGTTCTTCACAAAGGGCAGAGCACTCAGCTTGGATACCATAACAGAAACTCAACCTAAGTTAAGTTGCCATCCCATTTGAAACATTCAGACCATTTCCATTTCACTACACAGCCTCCTACAGCTCGGATAAAAAGCAGTACTATGTTCCAGGATTCAGATATTTTAACAACTACCTAAACCAATGAAAAAAAGATTTACCCATGCCCCCTCCACTAATGGCAAATTCACAAAAATCCACGTTCAAGGATGGAACACGCCTTTAGGAACATAAAACATGATCACATGTAGTGTGATGTGGCCTCAAGAATACAAAAAGTGTAAACTAATACTAAAAATTGAGAGCTATTAAACTGTAGTAAACAAGAGCAACCAAATATGTCAGGAGATGAGTTTTAAAGAAATACTAAAAAAACCTGACAACTGTTAATTGTAGAAAACTAAAGATAGGACATTAGAATCAGTGTACCCTTTTCAATAGGAAAAAAGCACATTTATTACCCTTCTGTAAGTGCTGCAGACAAACTAGGTAGACCATTCTCTATACAGAGCATCATTCATTTAATCTGAATTTAAATGCAGCACTTAAATCTAACAAACTAATCATTGTTTTTTGCATTATTTAAATGAAGTTGATAACCCAACTCTCTATTACTCGGAGCTTTTGCTTTGAATCAGAGTCAAAACATTATGCTGTAAAGAAAACTCAGTCTCTGCCAGTTTTTTTGGCAGAGAAAAAACTCACACAAATGTGGCAAAAAGTGTTTTCCTTTCCCTTCCCACTAACTTGGTTAACATGGCTCTTCACATGAGTCAAAGCAATCTCCTGCTACAACCACACAAGGTAAAAGCAGTTTTGAGAGCAAGCTTGAATTTTAAAATGTGGCACATGTTCTAACCTAGGGCTACCTTTGCTACGAGCAAGGCCACTGGTACTTGAGAAGCGAAAATCCCCTTTAAAACTGACATTCTCACTAAAGTACAATTGGGTCATCATGCCTTTTTGCTGTCTTGCATTGCTGTTCCCCTCCACCACAAATAATCTCATCCTAAAACAGCTCCTGCAAAGTGCTGAAAAATACCTGACTATAATATAACATACAATTTCAAGTAATTCCTTCAATTCCCATTATTTCAATATCAATAGAAACTATTCACCAATATTATCTGTGTCTGCAAGTACCTAATGTAATAAGTAAGACACTATTATGACTTGCCTGTACACCTCTCTTCCAATGAAACACAGATCTTTATGTGGAAGCCAGGAGACTGCCCAGACAGTCTTTGTGAACAGAGTTGTCACATACAGAAAAACTACACTGAAAGCACAATTTATCATGGGGATATAAATCACACGGCTTGCTTTGCAATTCTCAGCAGATTTCAAATGTTCTTGCTGAGATACCTGACTTCAAGAGGAAGTCTTCACCTTTCAAGTCCCAAAGGAGTTACATAAAAAATGGACAAAGCACAGCTTCACGTTTGAGAAGATGGCTTCTCTAGTTGCAAGTTCAAGCAAAATGAAAAAAAGACATACACCTTGCTCTTCTGAAATCCAAGCCTGCAATACCACACTTCCTCACTCATATTCCTCACTTACATGAACAGGTCCATGAAAATCAACAGCACTGAACTCTCACATGCTAAGCGGTTGCAAAATTAAGAACGTACAAAAAACTCCCCTTATTCAGCACAGCACGAAGGACTCCATCAAACTTCCCTTTGAAGTTGATCAAGAGTACTCCCACTAACTTTCCAAGAGCTGAGTCTGACTCCCACTAGAGTAAATATTTATTCCTCAATACTTACTGTTTCCTCATTTGTTAACCCCAGTGTGAAAAATCCCTCAAACAATAAAAATTGAATTCGCTAAAGTTCATACATAAAACACATGAAGAGCGAGATGCCAGTCATAATAAGGTTTTTACCTTACATTTTTCCTAATTATTAGGCCAACAGGTGGCCTAATAATCTTCCTTATTCTCGAGGAAAAGACACAAGGCTGAAAAAATATAGCTTTACAGTCATCCTACTACTGGCTCCCAGAAAAGAAAAAGGATCATAAGGCTCTATGAAAAACATGAGAGTAATGACTGAATGATAAAAAAGCAGTGTAAATGCAAAAGGATGTAAAATGAAAAGACTAACTAAAGCAGGAAGTTTTAGTGAATGGCCTACACTTTTATATGCTGCCTATCCAGACAATTTTATTTTCTTCACCCACATGTTGCTGAAGCCCCAATTAGAAAGTCTGCCACACACATACAAAATCATGTTCAGAAAATGTCTTCAAGAAGCTTTGGAGTCCTGAAGCCACTTTGTACCAGAAAGAAATCAACAAAACTATAAACTGAAGGTATGAGAACCCCAATGTAAGATGCCTGGAATTACATCTTCTAAATAGAAAGGGTAAAATACCTCAGTCCTTTTTTGCACGTTCCTTTCACATATGTAAACTTTTGGGAACAGTGCAAAAAGGGAGGAAAGAAAAATTTTAACAGAATCAGGGAGAGGGTAAAGAAAGAATCCTGGGAAAAAGGTTTTAGCAGGTACTGCTGCCTTACCAGTGAATTTTAAACACCAAATTTCAATTCCCTTCTGAAACAACAAACACATCCCATAGAGCTACAATAAATGCAAACACTACAAATTAGACCACACAAAGCAACAGCAGCTGTGCACTATTTATGTACACAAATCCAATGGCTGGACACAACAGGAGAACATCCTCAAGAGAAATGCACAGTAACACACCACAAAAAGAAAGTACAGATGGTACAGTAACAGAAATGATCATTTGTCTCTGGACTTTTCTAGTTTCACTGCTGTTCAGTAGGCTTACATTTTTCAGTAGGCTTATATTTTTCACAAAGGCGGAGACAAAGAAAGCAACACATCCTTTTTTTTTCTTTCTTTAAAGCTTGGCTTCCCAAATTAAATTGATTTTTACTGTTTGGCTGTTTCACAAATCTGAAAGTTGCTCCTCATTGTGGCAGCCAGGAGATTCCGATTGCTAAGTTTATGCATAGATCTTTTTGGTACTACATAAAAGTAAGTTAACTCACATCCAGATGTTCAGATAAGTATACAAGTACATAAACGCCACCGGAATTATGGCATTAACACTGAAACATTTATTCTTGTAAATTTGAAAGCAACAGGAATTGTTGCTTTGATGATCAGTTGATCTGTTTACATTTTTTCTGTTTGGTGTAACATAGTTGAATGGCTAACCACAAAAGCATATAATCCTTTACTAGAAGGTGGTTATGCACCTAACACACATTTGTTCCCTAGCACTTCTATGACAAAAACCTACCTATACAATCCCTAGCTGTACCCACATAATACACTACATACAGGTACCTTTTGCTTATCACTTTGTGCATTACATCTTCTCACTTCCTTAATGCTTTATTTATTTATTTACTTTATTTATTCTTCACTTCCTTCAAAAAGCTGAGTATGATGTTGAGCATTCAAAGCAAAGAGGATGTGTAATAAAATTCTACCAAGAAGACAAAATTAGTATCACACAAAGAGCCACAAATAGATCCTGAATGCACCTCTGCAAGATGTATTATCCACTGAATTCAACAATCCCTGGGCAAATGATCTCTACTGACAACAATATCCTGCCAGCTTCCATTAAATGCAGACCAGGAAAAGCATATTGCTCCCAAACACAGGCTCTTTCTTTCCCTAGGTCAAAGAATGAAGGAATAAACCACTACTACAGGTTGTTAGCAATTTGATTGAAAAGACAGAAGGACAGACAACTGTATCAGCAAGTGATTTGTAATAGGTTCTCTGCCCCGCCAGCACCCCCTGCGTTCTGCAAACTCAGCTGCATCGCCTGCAGCCCCAGGAACACGTGATAGCGTTACTTACTTACTGCTACCAAGAAATGTACGTGTACTAAATGTAACAAACTGGGTTATCAGAACAGCTAGGCTGCACACGCAGGTGGCACAAATTCCCTTCCTTTTCCTTTGTAGAGTGCTCTCAGGTATCCTGACGCTACTGAAGGGAAATAGCACTTCCACAGTACAGCCTACTGCTGCAGCACTCCATGTGCTAACACACCTACAGCTCACCAGTGAGGGGCCAAGAGCTCCCGGCTGGAGTCACCAGCTGTGACATTAAACACCACATCCCTGTGACCCACGGCAAAGCAGGAGTGTGGGCAGATTCTCAATTTTCAGCACTAGTTTTTCAGGCCCATCTAGGATCAGCTCCCAAGCACTGAATGATGGGGAACAGGGTTGTGGATGGGAGGAAAAGTTTCCAAATGCCTCGTGCTATCAGTCCCATTAGAAAGAACCCGAAAAATACTAAGCTGTGAGCTACAAAGAGCTCGTAAACTAGTACATTTTGGAATATGTGCAGAAAATGAAATTGTTTCCCTTTTGTACAGAGGTCTGCAACGGCCTGAGTACACAATGGCACTACGATAACACTACCTGAAGCCGTCCAACTTCAGAGAACGCATTGAAGTAATACTAAGCTGCCTCTTTGACCAAGTCTCTTTTACCAATGACATTTCAACGGAAAGAGCAGAAAAGGATTTGAGACACAGCCAACAGCGAACCACCGTGAGCATTCCCGCAATCCGGAGGTCTCTCTCAGAGCAAAGTGTTGCTTTTTCCGGTGCGCCTGCTACCCTCCAATACAACTTTTGCCATTTAAAGCCCCGTCGAGCGGCGAAGTGCGGGCAGGCTCCTGCGGCCGCGGCAGGACAGCAGGACACCGGGCTCGGGTAGCGCGGCGTTGCACGGCGGAGCGAGGGCCGCGCCACCTCCGCCCCGCCGCCGGGCAGGGAGGGCGCGCCGCGGCTGCCGCCCGCTCCTCTCCCCTCCCGCTACTCACCCCCGCGACCGGCCGGACCGGAGCGACGGCGGCGAAGTCCGGCGGCGGCAAGCGGCGGCGGCCGCGGCACATCAGGACGATCAGGGTGCCCAGCGCGGCGGCAGCGGCGGCGCAGCCCGCGTAGAGGGCGAGGCGGAGCAGCAGCAGCGCCAGGCACGGCGGCCCGCCGCCCCCTGCCTCGGCCCGCTCCTGCCCCAGGTGGACGACGGACACGGCCAGAAGCCCCAGCCCCGCCGCCAGCACGAAGCGGGATGAGCCGGGATCCTCGTCCTCCTCGTCTTCCGCCGCCTCCTCCTCGCCGCCGCCGACCACAGCGGCGGCCGCCGGGGCGCTGCGGCGGCGCGCCTCGCCGCCGGGGCCGTGCGAGCCCAGCGGGCCGGGGACGGCGGCCCCCGCTGTCTCGGGCTGCCCGGCCGTGCTGCTAGCGCTGTCGGCACCGGGGAACATACTGCTCCTGGCGCCGCTGGGAGAAAGCGCATCTCCCGCCGCGGCAGCCCCCTGCGAAGGTCGCCGCTCCCGGGCCCCCCCCTCTCCTCCGCCGCCGCCGCCTCCTCCGCCGCCCGCCGCCTCTACTGGCACCGCTGCGGCCGCCGGGGGAGCCGGAGCTCATGCCCAGCGGCAGGCGGGTGCGCGGCGGCCGGGCCGCTTTCTGGCGGCAGCGCTGCCCCGCGCTGGGCGGCGGGAGCCGAGCGCCGTAGCAGCAGCCGGGGAGGCCCCGCCGCGCCGCTCGGTGTCCGGCCGGGGAGGGGGCGGAGGCGGAGGCGGTGTCTGCCGAGCGGGCGGGCCCGGGACATGTGCGCCCGCCGCACCGCCCCACGGTGGGGTCCGGAGGTCATGCACCCTGCTGTGTACCAGGGGGCTCCGCCGTGGCAGGGTTGGAGGTGTCCCCACGTACAGGCCAGGAAACGGGTACGTTCGGACGAACCGAGGGGATCCCCGCCGGCTGCAGTGCGGAGCTGGGCCTCGCGGAAACCTACGGGACGCCTCTCCGCCACGGGGGCTGAAGCACACAGGCGGCGGCTCAGCCCAGAGGGGCCCGGGATAATCAGACCGGGACATCGAGACCCTGGCCAGAACTCAGGACAAAAGCCCTGGCTTGGGGCATCTCAGAGATCTGGACACCCATGCACCCGTCTACCTGAACCCCTCCGATCAGCCAAAGGAAGCCATGAATAACTGGATTTCAGAAACAAAAAGTTAATAGAACAGCGATGAAAATGGTTCAACAGTGATTCTAAAAAAACCCAGCCTCACTACCCCAACAGAAGCCTGCCAGCCCTCCTGTCACTACCCTCCCTCTGTTGTATATTTTATATCTCTTTGTGGTAGATCTGAGAACAAATTCCTGGAAGGGCACAAGGCTTGCCATATTTCAGCTGTGCTTGGGACACGTGTTCATCTTGCCATAGGTGCAGCACAGCTACAACTCCACCCAATTCGCGAGTTCATAGCAGCTACCAAGCATAGCTGAATGAGGAGGCCTTGATCTCTTCAGAGTGCTGGCTGCAAAAATCAGCTTCATTACCCAGTGTGCAACAAGCCAATAATTACACACTCAACAGAGACATTGATTACTCATTTCAGAGTTGCACAAGCCTGGGTGCTCAGTGGTATTCCACAAATCAAGCACACCAAATATCAAAACTTTTTACTATTTATACATTTTAACAAACAAAGGAATTAGTGTTCAATGGCTACAGGTTACATGGTTATCTTATTAATTAGTATTTTATCTTCTATTGGTTAATGATTCTCTCATTTCCCATGCGAACCAGTCTGCATGCTCAGTGTTCTTTTGAGTTGATAGATTTCTTGGGTCGGTGGTCCTTGAGTCGGTGGTTGCGATCTCCCTCTGCTGGAATTACCTTTTATCGAGTTGGAACTGATTTCAGCGCAATTGCTGAGTTGGGTTTATTGGTTTCTTCCTTATCTTGGGAATTCTGCCAAATGTCCTTGTGTCCCATAAATTCTGCATTCTTTGTGTCCACCATCAGTTGTACATCCTTCTCCCCAAGCTTTGTTAACCTCCTCCTAGATGTGAGATCACTGAAGCAGGTCAAGCCCTAAACTTTAACAAGACAATTCTACCAACAAGTAATTTGTTTTTCTAACACATGAACATCACTAAGAGCTTGCTTGTTAGCTGCTATCTGTTTCAAGGATTACATCTCCCTTCTTGATCAGTCTTGAAAGTATACAAAGACCAAACATCAAAGAGCATCCTTTCTTAAGAAAATTTTTACATATTCCACATTTTGCAACAAGAGTAGGAGTAAAGGGCAATGCTTTCCTTACAGAAACCACACTATGCAAAAGTGGATTTACAAGCATTTACTCGTGGGCTTCATTTTAAGAACAGATACCTGTAAACTCTATAGAAGTACTTAGTGGCAGAAGTGTACTGGTAAGCAGCTGGTAAGTTGAGGTGTAAAAAAAAAAAGCCCTGAATCGTACGTTTTAAACACAGTTATTGTTGCAGAGGTTGGAGTAGTTTTGATTCATTCGTGCTCTCTAAAGAAGTTACTTCTGTCAAATGAACTATACTAGCCTGATGAAGAGAAGAAACAAATACCAATGCTCTGACCTTGCGAATGCTTACATTTCCTTATAATTTCTTTAGTGCATAGAGCAGCATTTCTAAAACCAGACACCAAACTTCCCTGAGCTTCTACGATGCTAAGTAAGCCAGGACACTGAGCATGAATAGTGCAGGTGTCCAGAAGGCCTGGCACAGCACTTGTAATACGGAAGTTGCATGTCAGCTCATGGTGCAGAACTGTAATGGAAACGGGCACAGAACAGCATGGAGCTAGTCAGGATTCTGAGTTACAACAAATGTTTTACTCCATCACAATATTTTCTAAGCTATTTCTAACCTAACTCACAGTGTGTGATGGTCTGGTGTCCATATACACCTGCCTATGTGTATTAGAGGTTTGCATAACAATGTATTTCCTCTCAAAATCCCAAAAAGCAGTTTTGAAGTGATTTTAGGTCCCCTGTTCATCACTTAGCAAAGGAGACACTGATCCTTAATCTGATCCAAAGTCCTTACAGTAACTTATATATCATTTTATTACAGTTTGTTCTATTTAGTGGATATTAAATTGCACAAAATCCTCTTAAATGCTAGCTCAGACCATTCACAGAGTATCCAAAATTGATTATTTAAGTAACATGTCTAGTGTGATTAAAGGTAAAAATCATCATATCATAACAGTGAAAATACTATTGCGATGGCCGTTCTTTCCCATGCGAATTACTATGTGCTAAAACATCCTGATGATTCACTGGGACCAGGGTTTGGGACCAGGGTTTTTTCAATACATATGATCATTAAGACCAGCAGAGATTCTTGCAGAGTCTGAAAGCTTTTGGATAAGGCCCAACATGCCAGAAGGTTTCTTATAAAATTATTTTATTCTCATCAGGTAGAAAATAGAAAGCAAATATCCATCTCCCAGCACACACTTTACTCATCAAAGATTTCAGAATATACAGGACTTTGGACTGAGTTCAAGATCTATTCTGGGATCTTTATTAAGATCCACATGAGAAAATAGACAGAAACCTTCTACTGCAAATGCATTCAGGAAACTGCCTGGGCCTCTGTCAAAACTACTTAAGGGAATTGAATTTTTAAATTAACCTGAAGCAGAGCATGTAATGTTGTTAGTCCTGTGTAAACAGAGAGTATTTTCTTACAGTATTAATTCTCAGAAGTGGAGAGAAAGATAAAAAAAAAACAAACCTACCTGCAATAACAATTTAGTCCTTCAGTGCTTATGCACAAAACCACTTCTTGTCTGAATGAGTAATCCCACATATTTTAGCTAGGATTTACACATCATATCCTGAATTAGATATGTCAAAATCAACTCAAGTGTGTATCCATAGAGCTGGAAGAAGATTTGATTCTTTTTCTTTTAGCTCTTAGTAAGTTTCTATGACTTTTCAACCTGAGGTACAGTTCCTAATATTTTAGATAACATCCTAGTTCCACTGAAGTTAATAGCAATTTTCAAGTTTACCTCAGTGTTATTTGAACTTCCTCTTCTGTACTTTAAAAATTACTTTTCTGTACAAGACAAAGGGCTTCAATGAGGTCAATTTTCTGAACTGGGGATTATTACAGTCTCTTTTTGTAACTATTTACTCAGTCATGGAACTAGTTTATGAGAAAAGAGATTCAAATTCTGCCTTATTCAAGCGTTAGAGCAAAAATCTTTCCTACGGAGATAAGACAATTACTTATTTTAAAAGATAAATGAGGTCTGATTTGGGGAAGGACTCAGCATCTTCACTATTTTCCTTTGAGCTAGAAGTATCATTTATCCTTGTAACATACCCTAGAAAAAGTCCCACTGATTTGAACAGTTTTGCAGCTGCCTTTAGTGACAGTCATTCAACTTGCACCTTCACAGTACCGCAAACTTTAAACTTCAAAGAATTTGCACTTTAAAATGTTTAGGCAAGATTAAAATGAATACTTTTCCTGTAGGCCTTTTCACATTTGATTTCTGTTTTGTCAGCCTTTCCAGCTCAGATCCCATTGCTATAAAGGGACTAAAACAAGTTACCACTTCTCAATTAAAACAAACAAAAAAATTACATTATAGGCAAAAATAAAAGTGTGTATAGTGCATATGTAGTTTATATTTTTAGCATACTTACAACGTTGAATTAATTACATGCTTTTTTATAATTGCTGTGGTGCTGCATTGCAGTTACAGTCATACTAGGAGTTTATAGAAATTTCTAAGGTTCAGGGCACAAAACCCGGAAGTGCTCATGAACTTGTAAACCTGGTGATAAATCAGGTAAACCTGGATAACTAGCACTGTTAGAAGCAATCATAGGAATCCTAGAGCGAGAGGAATGGAAATTGGATGTTATGCTTCTCAGTATCTTAAATGTACAGAATATGTTACTTACACTAATATTAACTGGTTTTAATTTTTGCTACACCTTTTGAGACAGTGATACTGTATTTTGCAGTGTATATTTGCAGTCAGGAAGTTGACAGACAGGAAAAAATGACAAAAGCACCCATTTAGTGTCCAATGTGAGGAACCTAAGACCTCACATGGTGAGGTCAGCAAAGGCTCAACATTTTGTAGCACGTTTTCCAAATCCAGTTTCTATTGATTTTAGCTGCAGTTGTCATTATTCAACATTTCAACAGTGAACTGAGTGAGGTGCCAGAAAAATAACACGGAAACACATGACAAGTATAAAAACGTAGTCAATGTAATTTGTGGAACCTCCATTAAGCACTGTGTAGCACAAGCAGGACTTGACTCTGGTTAACTTAGACACTTTTGGTTGTATTACTCAAGAGACTTCTTTCTTTTCTTGTAGTGTTCTGACACATTTGTTACATGTATTTAAAAAACTCTGTGTGTGTATGTGTGCGTGTGTGTATGCACACATACATCCTTACGTATGTGCCTCTGTGTATGTGTGTGTGTTAAGGTGCCAAGTGAAATAGGACAGTATACACAGTAGTTGATTTGGCTGCACAGCCCTGATTTAATTCGAAATTCAGTATGCTCAGCAAAAAACATGATCATGTCATTAAATCTTTTTCCTAATGAACAATGGGGCCAAATAAAGTTGAATTTTGTGTTTTGAATATGTGGATCAGTAATCTGGAAGTCTTTCTTTCCACATAATTCTTTCCTCCATTGTTAAAAAGTAACATTGCTATTATTAAGATATGATATTGCAACTATCTTTTTGAAAGGGCTGTAACCTTTCCCATCCTTACACAGGAAACTACCACTTCTCAGGGGCAGATCACTAGTAGGTAATCACCACTTACCTACTCAGTTCCAGAAGTAATGAAACTGCCTGAAGGTTTTATCCATGTTTCTACAACAATTATACTGACATTAAAGGTGGCTTGGGGAAAGGTCCAGATCCAACCTCAAATATTTGGATCAGGCTTCCCTAAAAGTCCTCCAGATGAGTTGCTCCTTTCCATTTCCCCAGGATACATCACCCAGTGGTGCAACCCTGGCACTATAATGTAGGGGCCCATCACCTTGACCCCTCGTCCTGTTGCACCATCACCTTAAGGTGGCTCACAGTCACCTTAGCCTGGGGCACCGTTCACCCAGCCTGGGTCACCCTCCAGTCCATATGGGCTGCCAGCACATCAACCAGGAATGCCATCATCCCAGCCTCGGGCACCACAATCTGGAGCACCATCAACTTGATATGGGGCACCGTTACCCGAACACAGAAGACCATCACCTTGGCGTGGAGCCTCATTGCCTTAATCTGGGGCACAATAACCTCAACTCGTGATTCTGTCCCCTCACCCTGGAACCCCATGATCAAAATCTGGGGGCAATCACCACAACTAGGGACACTATTTCCTCAGCTTAGGGCCCCACTGCGTCAATCTGGAGACCCTGATTTCAATTAGGAGCACTATCACCTCAGGAGCCCATTGTTTCCATCCAGCATACCACTATCTCAACCCAGAATTCCATTGCCTCAGCTTGAGGCACAACCACCTGAGCATACAGCTCCATCACCTCAGCCTGGAGCAACACCATGACAGACTGAGACACTGTTACCTCAACGTGGAGCCCCATCACTTCAGCCTGGAGCAATATCGCTGCAACCTGGTGACCATCACCCTAACTTGGGGCAAAATCACCTCGGCTTGGGGCCCCATGGCCTTAGTAAGAGTACCAGCTCTCTGCACCATCCCCACAGAGCAAAGAAGGGCAGGAGGGGACTGATGTCTGTATCAGAAAGAGTTGGCCAGCAGGACTAGGAAAGTGATTATTACCTGGTAGTTGGCACTGGTAGGGCCACTACCCGAGAACTACATCCATTTCTGGACCTCTCAATTCAGGCAGGACATTGAGGCACTGGAGCAAGTTCAGAGAAGGGAAATTAAGCTGGTGAAGGGTCTGGAGCACAAGTCTTAAGAGGAACAGCTGAGGGTTGTTTAGCCTGGAAAAGAGGAGGCTCAGGGGAGACCGTATTGCTCTCTACAAATACCTGAAGGAGCTTGTAGCCAGGTGGGGATCGGCCTCTTCTCTCAGGCAACCAGTGACAGGATTAAAGGATACAGTCTTAAGCTGCGCTAGGGGACGCTTAGGTTGGACATTAGGAGGAATTTCTTCACAGAAAGGGAGATCAGACATTGGAACAGGCTACCCAGGAAGGTGGTGGAGTCACGGTCCCTGGAGGTGTTTGAGGAAAAACAGGACGTGGCTCTCAGTGCCGTGGTCTAGTTGACACGGTGGTGTGCGGCCAGAGGTTGGAGTCGATGATTGCAGAGGTCTCTTCCAACCGCCTTGTTTCTGTGATTCCGTGGAGAACCCGTGCCTGAGGGCACCTCCCAGCGGGAGGTCCCGGCGCCCGGCTCCCTTCCCGCCCCTCTGAGGCGCCGCCTCTCCCCGCCCGGCGGCGCGCGGGACTGGCCGGGGCTGCGCAGGAGCGGGGTGGCAGCGAGGGAGCGGCCTGAGCGCTGCGCAGCTCCCGCCTCCCCCGGTCTCTCCTGTCTCTCCTCCCGTGCGTGTGAGTATCCGCCCGGCTGCCTGCGCGGTTACCACAACAAAGCCGGGAGAAAGGGGGGCCAAGAGGGACACGGCGGCGGCCGCCGCTGCTGCTGCTGCTGCTTCCTCCCGGTGGCTGCCGGCCGGGTGGTGGGGCCTGCGGTGCCTCCTCGCCGCGGAAGGTGCCTGGAGGGCGGTTGGGGACTACGGGCGTGTTCCTCCCCCGTCTGCGGCATTTTTTTCCCGAAACGAGGTGGGAGACATGTCTTGTTCGTGTGTACACATGCATTATTTTTAACCATTATATAATTTTAAAAATTATTTTGTTTTAATTAGCTGTCTTCCTGCTCGCGCCCGTGCCTGAGCGACGCGCACGTAGGTGTCCCCCGAGCGCGTCGTGCGCGCTGCCTTTGCAGGGCTGGGGCTGGCGTTGAGCTGCCAGAGTTTGGTCGTGCCGCCTTGAGACGTGTGTTACGCCCCACATCAGTGCCGTGCTTGCCTGCTTTGCTCCTCGGGGAGGTGGGAAAAGAGGTGGGGGATTCCCTTCTGAGGTGTCGGCCCTCGTTGTCGCCATAGTGGTCGCCTTTGGGAGCGAGTTACAGTGTCGTGTGTGCTATCCTTAAAGTTACCGGACTTTGAGGGACGCGCTGCAGTGGTGCTCAAATAGAGTTCAGAGGGGTGTTTTGGGTGGGCTTAATTATTGGGAATTAAGTCAACTGGAATGATTATTGCAAACAGCTTGCCTCGAGCGTGTTAATCATCGCAAGAGTCACGTTTCCACACTTTCCTCAGGACAGTCTTGTAACTCTCTCTGCCCAGCACTCACTGGGCTGTGTTCTGCAGTAATGGTTCCCAAGGTGGGGCAGTGGTTTGGAAAAATAACCAGCCACCGAATCTCTTGGCCCATGTGGATTAGGGGGGAAATCACAAATGAAACCTGGGCCCCTGCAGCAGAGCAGAGTACTGGATTCATTTGAAAGAGACTCAGTGAGATGGTACAACAAAATGCAATATATGTTGTGTTTGTCAAACATGTTTTTTCTTCTGGAGTTTTCACAGCACATTATGGAAATTGGCATTTTAAAATGTAGTTCAGCATGGTTTATGGCACAGCTTTATTTAAAGTCATATAACCTTTATGCCTGGCTGAAGTTTTTCCTTTCCAAGCACAGTTTTTTGAAAACTGGTTTAATTATAGTATGCAAATACTTGCACTTATGTATTCTTACTGTGTAATAGAAATTTTAAAAAATCTGGTGTTTGTATTTGGACATGTATGTGCTTAAAAATGGTATGGTTATAACTTCTATGCAACATTCATAAAAACACCAGGAGAATGATGTGGGATGGAATTAATGTAACAGAAATAGCAGTGCTAGATTTCTTTTGTATCCCTGCTTTTGTCTGTAGTGAGGTGCTCAATATAGTGCCTAGAATGCATTGTACACATTTGTGCTTCTTTGAAAAAATAGTTAATCTCTCTTTTTTGGATGGAAAGTGATTGCTGGAATTGTCAGTGGAGAGAGAACAAAGTTCCACAAAGTTAAATTCTTTAGAGGAGTTATTTGAAGACTAAAATAAAGTTGTCATTGCTGGAAAATAAGTAAGCTTAAGAATGGGTTTGTGAAATAATTGGCATTTAAAAATATAGTTGTCAGAGCTTTGAGCTCTGCTTTTGGAATGCTTCAAGCTCTTCCAACACTTCTTCCTGGTTAATTGGGTTTTTTTTCTGTAGTGCATATGTTGTTCTCTGATTTTTCTCAACCTAGGTAATGGGTTGGAATAGAAACCAGGGAAAAGGACAAGTAATTTAGGGATTGTCTGTTCCTTTTCTTGGGACTTAAAGCTTTTATGACCTACTGGGATTTGTTGTTTTGGTTTTGTGGTTGCCCATGTTTAGAAGGGCATTCAGAGGGCCCTGTGTTTCTTCGTCAGACTTACATGGGCTCAGAGGGCCCTTAGGGCTGCTGAGCCCATTGAGGCTTTGAATGCAATTGGCCAATCCCTTGAAAGGCTCAACCCAGGAACACATGGAAGTGTGAGTATTGTAGGATGGGTGGCATATGGTCATCTGTGGCATAGATGACAGGATCATCTACAAGCTTTTTAAAGTCTGCCCTTTTGGATGACATAATATTACACCTGAAGCTTAGGTGTAAGAATCTGAAAGTGAGCTGGATCCTAGGTGAGCATACGTACTCCCTAAATTCGTGGGGGATAGGCAGACTGTTACCTTACTGCTCCCACCAGAGCTGTTTCTTAAAGCTATTTCGTTCTTTGCTTCCTGATGTTATGTTTGACCAAGACTGGTGACAGTAATGGTCTAAAACATGATCCATGTTCCTTGGCTGAGTTATTTTTCCATCCAGCAATTTCAACTGATGTTTAAGTCACAATTCAGTGATGAGTATTTGTCATTCTTGAAGTGTTTCATTGTAATAATAAACACTGGAACTCCAAGAAACCCATATTATGTTGAATTTAATAGAGTCCTCTGTTTCGACATCTTCCCTGCTTTTCCATACTTGATATTTTGTCATCTGAAGAAAGGAACAAGTCACAAAAATGTAATGCAAGAGATTATCTCAAGAGGCTTTTACCTCATTTGCCCCTTACACACGTTCTGAGGAAACAGAAATATATTTAGACTCTTCCTGAGTGATATTTTTCAAAGCTGCTGTTTGTATACTGATTTAGTGACTGAATTTCTATGCTTTCTCCTGCTCATCTGTACCAGGCAGTGCTTGTTCCTCTTATATAGAAATATATTCACTGAAAATTAAGAATTGCATCTTCTTTTCAGTGGTTGTGGAGGATGTAATTGTTACATCTGTAAAACTGTATGTGTATGTTTTAAACTGTGATAATAGGCACATCTTGTGATGGGGGGGCTTATGAAGGAAATTCTTCCAGAAACTGAGGTCTATTTGACGTGTGTTGAAGCACATCTATGCAAACAGTTAAAGGAAATGCTGATGACACACCTATTTGTCTAGTCAGGTCACTAAGCACACTAAACTTGTGATGTTAGAAGCATGAAAACACTTGCAGTTTAGTGGGCATTTCTGTTGTGAGAGACAGTTCATGTGTTGTGCCACTTGGTAGAGATGGCCTGATATTCAGAAATATGCTGTGATTTATCTGCTGCTGGACTCCATCAATAGTTTGTGGTGTACTTGATTCCTTTATGGTCCTGCTGTCTATTTCAGGACTGGCAAATGTAACTCCAGCCTTTACGTGGCAGATATGCTGAAGCTTTGCTTTAATAAGAGCAGTTGTTTTCCTTTTTCTTGCATACAGTTTTGAACTGCTGGGCCAGACTCTCCCCCATCAGTTGTGGATAGCCTGGTTGACTACATGTTGCCCCAAAATTTAAATCTTGATATTGGACAGAAATACTCTTCATAGATATGTACCAGTATAGAAGGAGTGGGAAAACAAAGCTGGGCCTTTACTTTGGTCTTCACCATCGATACCTGGCAGTAGAGTCTGTCTTTTTCTGAGCTTTTCGTACCTGTTCTGTGTTATCAAAAGACTGTGGCTGTGGGTCGCTTTTGGGAAAGATCAGTCCCAGTGGCCAGTTTTCCCCTAGCAGCTTGCTGCTTTTTACACTTTGAGGTAGTTGGAGTTGGGACTCTTCCAGGTAGTGAGAAATTGTATGGCAGCAGCCCCATGAGACTTCAGTGTGGGTAGTGTCACTTATGCTTGTAGAAATGGAAGGCCTTCCAGAAGCTGCTGCTACTTTTATCAGCCAACATATGATTTGTTGTCTTTATTTTTGATTGTAATTGTAAGCTATTTCTTTTCTTCTTGGGTTTAGAGGGTTTGCGAGTCATTTTCTTGGGATTCGCAGCAGTGAGTGAGTAGCCATGGTCTGTTCAGACAGACCTGATGGCCATCATCACTCCCATCATTTAACCTCAGTATTCTCTGACCCAACTTTTCTGCTCAAGAGGTCGCAAGGTGACCTTTGCTGAAGAGCCTGAAGAACAAATATTTGATGTATTTGTATGAGTGAAGTCCTGGAGCTACAGATACACACCTCTCAGCATAATCTATTGCAGCTTTTCCCAGTAGGGGAATGGCTTATTTTTGTCTCAAGAGGAAATATTTTTTCTTTCTTCCCCCCTCTTTTTTCCCCCTGTTTTTGCCTCTTGTCTCTCCTCTCTGCCTTGTACATTAACTTGAAAGCCTTTGCCCAGCAGTTATCTGGGGCTCTTTGGTGGTCATGTGCTTTCATTTGCTCTAACCATTATGGCAATTGGCTATGTTCCAGGATTTTCTAGTGCCCATTGACTGAACTGAATTCTTACTTGAAATAGCCAGGAGACTCAGGACTTTCTGTTGCAACTCTTTTAAAAAGACTCAAAAGTACCTTGAAGCATCTCCAGTGAGCCTACCTGTTTGAGACAGAACTGCTGTTCTGAGGGCTAATCTGTCATAAGTTTGGGAGTTAAACTGTATCTTAGAGTACACAGGTGAAAATCCTTCCATTGTGTCCAGCAGAGAGAACCAGGACTAAAAGCAAACCAAAACAAACAATGGGAAAAAAAACCACAGGAGTAAGGGCAGCAGTGGTGGTGTATCCTGACCCTGTTAATTTGAAGTAGTAAGTCTTCCCTCCTTCCTCTTCTCTGGCTAGGAGAGAGAAAAAGACAGTGAAAATCAGCTGAGAATCAGCTAGACAAGTGGTTTCAGATGCACTAGAAACAATGGTAGTTCTGATCTGAGCTGGAATTAGGTCCTATGAGATTTGGTCTGTGAAGGACAAACGTGCTTCCATGGTCTGTTCAGATTACTTAGTTCAGGCACAAGTCTGCTACTGTCTCATGAGCCAGCAACAAGAGGGTTGTCATTAATCAACAATAATAATTTATACATAGGCCGTAATCTGAGCAGAGGGATTCACCTCCATGTAGTTATGGCTGGGATGATCAGCAGCAACACGGTTACCTTAAATGGACAGAACCAGATTTTTCTTGCAGATGTACCATGAAAGGATAGAAGCTAGTAACAGTTGCAGGATGTGACATGGAAAATTCTGATTAAAGAAAAAAACCTCAGTTAATTATAGAATCACAGAATGGTTAGGTTGGAAGGGACGTTAAAGTTATCTAGTTCCAACCCCCAATAAGGGTTGTCAAGCATTCAAGCAGATGTCCACATAGCACAAATGTTCATCTTTGAAGTTTTTGAAAACTTGGTTGGGCAAGGGCTTGAGCAAAACCAGATCCAGTTTTGAAGCTGACCCTGCTTTGAGCAGTGGACTGGACAATGTCTGGAGGATCCTTTCTTAAACTTAAATTTTTCTCTGATGCTAATTCCAGCTCCTGTCTGCCTTGTGGTGTTTTGCAGAATAATTTGCCTGTGCCTCAACAGGCCCTTCCATCTTGGGTCCAGTGAGGAATATGTGGAGCTTGAATAGATTTATAGTGTTGGAGTTTATTCTGAGCTGAAGTTGAGGCCTTGTGTTCGGTAGATTGGTTCAAAACCAATCATGGTTTGGATTGGGGAAATTGGTACCCAAGTTTTGAGAACTTGTGGTATGCAGAACAGCTGTAGCAGGTATTGTGCTCTGAACTTGGAAAATCAGAATATCTACTAAAGAGACTGGTTGTTTCATTCATTGGGGGTTTCCCTTAAGGGAGGTAGTTTCTTAAGAGATATATTTCTTCCTTTGCATGCTTTGCTGGTCTTAGTAGCAAATATGAAAGCTTTAATTAAAGAAGAGGTAAATAGGGCTGAATACGTGTGGCTTGTCACACAGGTTTTAAGACTTGTATTTTCTCATGTTCCCTCTCTTTTGAACTAACAAATCCCCAAAAGTAGAACTTTTCTCATCCTAACATTTTTATTGCTCTCTTCTAGAGGTTTTCAAATTTGTCTTTTTTGCTTGTTTGCTGGGGTTTTTTTAAGCTTCAGCCAAAAGTGAGGAAGGGTGGGAGACAGAGCCAGGTGCAGTTCCTTTAGCATTTTCAACCTCTCTGAAGTTCACCATGCAAAGAGACAATTCGGCAGTCAGCAGGTTTAGGGGGGCAGGATCCTCAGAGGGGAAATAATGAGAATGTAGAATCAGAGGATTTTGGACTGTCATAAAGAACATGTACCAGTGTACCATTGGTAGTATAAGTCATTTATTTAAAACACTTTCAACCCTAAACCGGAAGGTGCCCTGTTGGAGCTAAATACAATATTATACTGCTTCTGATACTTTACATGGTTTTTAATACATCCTAAGATGGTGTCTGTTCTTTTTTGTTGCTGTAAACATACTATTGACTCATCGTGAGTGTACTATAGCTGTGCTGTATTATGGCCTTTGTGGTGATGCACAGGATGCACACAGTAACATCAGACATTTCTGATTCAGCCCCTAGCGTGTATAAAGGGCTTGTTTTCTCCTTCTATTAAATACTAGAATCTTATGATGTCATGAAAGCATTTAGGCCCTTCAAAGGGTGCATAGCATACAAACTCAGAGTGTGGTGTCCTGCATGAATCTGTGTGTTACCAGATGGGAAAAAAACCCCACCTTTCCTTGCAGCATGGTAGTCTGCATGCTAGGAATTTTTATGTTACAAGATAAGGAAAAAACCCAGTTGTCCTCTCTATATAAATCATCCTCTTCCTTGATCATGAAAGTAGAATGCTTACAAGAAAAGAAAGTTGATCACTGCTTATATCTGAATGTCTTGGATGTACATGTTTCAGATGGTGTGCATTTTAAAAAGTAAAAGATATAGTGGATAACTTCAAGGTTTAACCAAGTTTAAAACACCTCCAATCTTTCACTGGGTACTTAATGTACTTCATAAGTGTTAGTTTCTGACATTCAGAAATGTTTTCGAAAGGCAGTATATGTTCAAACACAGACCTGTGTCTAAATCTGTATCCTCATTACATGACTTTCTATGTACCGTCCTACCTTGGTAGAAGATACTTTATATTGCAGTCATGCGTAATGGCCTGCTCTTAGGCATTGCCTACAAAAATATTTCATGTGGTGCTGTAGTTGGCAGGTTTGCAGCTGGCAGGGGAAAAACACTCAATATGCTTAGTGTGATTAGGGTCTTGATCTGTTTTTTGACATGGAGGAGGATGTCAAAATGCTGCTTGTTCTTTGGGTGGTGCAGCAGCAGGCGGTGGTTGACCTGTGCGGGAGCTGAGTGGTCTTTGTTCTTCCAGTGTCCAGCTGGGGAGAATGTGGATGTGGTCTCGGTAGGTAGTCAGACGCTCAGTGTGTCAACCCCCTGACAAGAACGTGTGGGTCCCTAGAGCCCTTGTCTGCTGCTTTCTGATCTTAAATAGGTCAAGCTTGAAGGGATTAAAAAGTGGTATAAACTAGTTCTTCCTAAACTAGGAAGAACTGCAGTGAGAAAGAGACAAAGACAAAAGGGTGTGCTTGGCTGGGGTAATGAGCGATTGTTATAGTTGCAAGAAAAATGGGGTGAGAGGTAGGGAATTACATGGGGAGAAGAAATATTACACTAAAAAAAGATCTGGCAAATAATTAATGGCCAGCCTGTTCTTGGGGTGGATCATGCTTGTGTTAGACAGTTTCATGGCAGAAAGCACAAAAAGCATGTGGTTTTTTGTAAATAAATACAGAGGTCACTAGAATTAGCAGTTAATGGTAAGTATTTGACTGCAATGACAGGTTTTTTGGGGATTTCAAAATATCACTTGTTGATTCTGTTTTTTAAAAACTGGCAGCATAGCAGAACTCTGTATTTCTCCTAGAAGTAAAATTACACTCTGTGTTGTATATAAATGGGTGCGAAATTGTACACAGAGCCAATTTATTGATTTAGGAATGGTTTATCAGCAAAATGTCTTCTCCTGTATTGCATCGTCTTGGCAAATTCCAGCTCTGTTGCAGACACTCTAGATGCAGAAGTGGAATAGGATCCAAGAATACCATCTCTTTGTTTATTTCCTCTTATTTGTTTTTAATGGAAATGACAGAATTAATTAATCTTTAGTTTGTGAACGATTGAGTGTCAGTGGGAGACATGGCATGTCTGTTTCCCATTAAGATGAAAGCTAAAGTTGTTAGGGACTTGTACTAGAGGAATGGAATATGTATTTGGCAGTGGAATGACTGCTGCTCCTCAGGCAGGGTCAGACTGCTAAATGTTCTCTCCTGTACTGGTGGTTGCTGTCTGTGAAGCAGTTATGGCTCAGTCTTCATAGAAAACAGCCCACTGGCAGGTGAGCTATTCCTGAATCATGTAGAGTGGGAAGATGCTCCTTGGCTGGCATTAACGGTGGAAAGGGATGTACAAGCTTCTTGCTATCTTTTATCACCTTTTGCCACCTCTACACTGCCCTTTTGTCTTGAGTTAAATCCCATCATCACTTCAGAGACTGTGTTCAGAAAAGTCATCTGAGAAGTCGTGGTGTAATTTCATTATAGCTGATGAGATACTGTTAGTTCAGTCTCCTTTGCAGGCATAGCCTTACATAAACTATAAATACATGGATGTGATTACACTCAACAAAACTTTATATTTTAAGCTCTACTAAAGTTTTCAGCTGTATTAAGCTATACTAGTTTGTCTGTGTCCACCTGCAAACCTTTTTGCCTTAGCCTCTTATGCTCTTGCGTATACAACAGTGCTAACAGTATTTCAAGTTTGTGTTTGAGACAAGCGAAATACACCACATGCCTGCTTTTACCAATCAGTCATAATATTTTCAGCTACAACCTGGAGAGATGCTAGTTCCTTAAGTAATAAAAGCCTCTCATCATGGAGAAGAAAGGGTTTTAATTTTTACACTGTACTTCCTGTATTAATTTTCTTCATAGAATTGGCTATGTTCAAGTTCTACTTGCTAAATAAATAATTAATGATCTGTAGTTTACAGGTTTTGTTCCCTTCTGGTTTAGACTACATGAGGTAGAAAATTAAGTGTAAATAATGTGTTACTCTTCTGATTGTTTTTTATTTTTCTGTTGTGCATGTTTTTATTTATTAAAATGTATTATCCTTTTAGGAAGCTGCTCTAGAAAAAGTTTCAGGAATTCACATGATAGTTGCACGTTGCAGGCTGTGCAAGCTGCCTGAAGCCAGGTATCACAAGAAGTGACATGAAGGGTGAAATCAGTAGCCCAGCTGAAGAGCATCTGCACCTATGCACGCAGTATGGGTAAAAACCAGGAGGAACCGGAAGCCGTGGTGCTGCAGGAAAACCATGTTGTAGCCACCATCACCGAAATGTGGTGGCATGATTGTAACGGCTGGAGTGCTGCAATGGATGGTTATAAGCTCCTCAGGAGGGATATGCAAGCAAGGAGAGGTGGTGGGGTGGCCCATTAGGGAGTGTTTCGACTGTGTAGAGCTCAAGGATAGTGATGATAAGGCTGAGTGCCTGTGAGTGAGAACCAGGGACATGGCCAACAAGGCAGTCATCCTGAGGGGTGTCTGTTACAGGCCACCCTGCCAGGATGAAGAGGCACATGAATTTGAAGATCTGTAAGAAGCAGGGTGGTTTCACAATGGCTAGCACCTGTTCTTGTGGGAGACTTTAGCTTGCTGGATGTCTGCGTTCCCAAAAGTGTTTTACTCCTTTGTTTTGTTGCTCTTGGAAGAGCTAGGTGCTTTAGAGAGTTATCTTTGTGATCCTGAAAATTGATCTCTGTTTCTGTTGCTTAATAGTGTTTTCAGCTTTATACAATATCTGACCATACGAAGTCTCTTTTCAGTTCTTTGGCTTTGTGATTCTTAAAACCATAGGAGGTTCCAGACTTTCTGGTTTTATGTTGTGATTTGAGAAGCATATTTTCAATTACTCTAAACCAGTATTATTTGAGAAGTGGCAAAATATCTGAATGACCTTTAAAAATTCTGTATTTTGAAGTCATTTTTGGCTAGAACATTTCCTGGAAATTCCTTTTTTCCACCTTTGTTTGCCATGGCAACAAACTATATGTGTTTTAAGGGGGACCATCCGTCTTGTAAAATATTCTGGTTTTCTAGCCTTGTGTAGTTGCTTCCATTGTCTTCATGTTTGGTTTCCTTGGGTCTAAAGAATGTTACATATTTATTGATTGTAGCTTTCTAAATTTATGTAAAATCTGTTGTAAAGAGTAGGAGAAAAGTGCCTCTGGCTAGATGGGACTGGTAGTCTTTGATAATGGCTAATTTTGTTTGGTTGTGGGGTGTTTGGATTTTTTATTTTAACTCTGTATATATACTACTAATGAGTGGAAGCTTTCATATCCTCCTGCCGCATGCATAAGATCGAACACCATAAAATTCCACAAGAAGTATGACACAATAGGAGCAGATTTGTAGAACATAATGGTTAGCACTGAGGTCCTGATATCCACAATATTATTTATTTGGGCTAGCCATGGTCTGGTCCCATGGACCGAATGGTGACTGCTGGTTTAAATGCACTGGTTTCGTGCCTGGATCACACTTTTAAAGTCTAGGTTCATCTGAAAGAATTAAGTTTCCTTACTGTACTGTGGAGTGCGAGCTGCAGAGGACTGTCATGAAAAGCAGGCTCCTTATCCAAACTAAAACATGAACACTGACACACCCTACATCTGTCACAATTTAACCTATAGAGCCATGGATCTTTCGATGTAAATTGAAATTTCTTCTACTTTTAAGTGCTGAAAGTCTGCAGCATGTATGGCTGTGTCAGCCAAGATGGTGACCACTGTATACACACAAGGTTTTCAATATAAAATTCCAACTAATGATAGCTCATAAGTGGCTCTAGCTTAAAATGGTTCTAGCTTAAAGGGACAAAATGACACACTTTAATTGCTTGTTTGTAATAGTTACGATTTTTTAGCCACTAACAGTGTTTGACAAATTTGCTTAGAAGTAGTAATTTTGAAATTGTGATGGGTTGGCTTAAAGTAAAGCTTTCCGGTCTAACATATAAGCTGTGTGCAATAAGGTGGCACTACATTTTTTTACTGAGCTCACTATGGGATTGTTTCTATCAACTTCATGTAATTAATTGCAGAATTATAAATTACTAGAGCTAAAAGAGTGAAGAGCAAAACTATCACACTAAAAGTATACATGGACCTGTTTTTAATGCAAATCTTTGGAAATGTTTTCTGATGCTTGTAGGTGGCACTTCATATTTCATTATGGACCGTTTTGAAGACATATCAGATGGTGAAGTGGATCATGCCTTCTTTGACAGTGACTTTGAAGAAGAGAAAAAGAAAGCTGAAGAAAAGGGTGAATATATAGAGAAAGAAAGTACAAAGGCAGCTCTTACAGACACTGATTTGGTTTCTAATTCAAAGGATGAAGAGTGTTGTGAGGAAGAAAGTGAAGAAAAGCAGATAGATTTGCAAAAGGATCAGTCCCTAGAAAACAGCAAAGGTCCTGTTGAAAATACTTCATCTTTGGCAATTTCTCCAGTTGCAGAGAATGCAGGTACATCTGGAGCAACACCTGTGGCAAATAGAGGAACGCAGGAGAGTGTTCCTGCTGGAATTCCTAAAATAGTTAAAGAAGGTGAAGAAGATTACTATACAGATGAAGAAGATAGTAGTGATGATGGCAAAAAACAGAAGGTTAGACCGAAGTCAGCTAAGCAACCAAACAACATAAAAAAGGCTAGCAAAAAATATACTATCAGCTCCTCCTCTTCTTCTTCCTCCTCTTCCTCGTCCTCCTCATCATCCTCAAGCTCAGATACAGATTGTTCTGATACAGATTCTGATAGCTGTTTATCAGATTCACCTCATTTGTCCCCAAAGAGGAATGCTTGTAGAAATGCTCTTCTGTCTCCGAAACAAAAATTCAAGTCAGCAATGAAATTAGCGGAAGGAAAACCAAAGCTTGGTGATGACCTGGAGGAGTCTGAAGACACAGTGACTGACGTAACACCTCTGTCAACTCCAGACATCAGTCCTATCCAGTCTTTTGAATTTGTAGCATCAAATGATAAGAAACTAAAAGTAAAGAGACAGGAAAATGTGAACCAAGAATTATATGGTAATTTTCAGAATTTAAGTATAATACTAAATGTGCAAAACCTGTGGGGCTGGGAAATTCAATCTTATATCTGTATTTTTTTCATTAGATTCTGAGTTTGATCGCAGATATAGTCGAAAAGTCTTGCATGATGCCATGGACCTGAATCAGCTTCTGAAAGGTGATTTTTAAATTTTCTTTTTACAAGATACAACATCTGCATGTTGTTGAGAACACCTGTGTTCTAATAGAGGAGAATGGATACACAAATGGAGTGAATCTAAAAAAGATTTGATATATTAACAAATTGAATAATAAAACTGCACATGCATTTTAAGGTGTACTGGACTATGGCACAATTTAATATTTATATTAAAACATCAACTTTTCTGTAGAAAGGCTGGATTATCAACCTCCAAAACTGAAAGACAGTCCAAAATTTCATTGCATGATACATATAAGTATCAAATATACAATATAATACAAATATACAATATAATACAAATATAAATAAGGTGTTCATATACTTAAACTTCTAGTACCTTTTCAATAATTAAACAGAAGTATTTGAAATCCTTTTCTGAACTTGGTGTCTGCCTTCTGAAATACCATAGGTTGAATAGTGGTATTTTAAAAAGAAAAATAGCAGATAATCTTTACTAAAATTCGAGTGGTTGCTTCTGGATAATAGACTTAAAAATCTTAATAGTGAAGCCTAAGAAAATTTGGAGTTTCTTTCCCTGCATTCATTGCAAACCTTCATCATATGGGGTGAGAATGCCCTGGATGATCTCGTGCATATTTTAAGGTCTACATGGTGCTTCTGCATTTGTTTTCATGGCCCAGAGTTTTCAGTACTAAAATCTGTGGAATAAAAAAGGCTTGACTCAAGAAATCTGCTGATCTCAGGTGAGAGGAAAGCCTCTTGCAGTTTAAGTCTGGTACATTCCAAGCCAGGTTTGCTGTGTTGAAGTAAGCCTGGCATGACTAAAACTGCATGTATTGTGTTTCTTCACTTTACACCTTGCCAGACTGAGTTTCTAGTGAATAAGGATTTAAAATGGATTGTATACATGGTTTAACTTGCCTATAAGTAAAAAATGAGGATTTTATTTGTATGGAAATTCTTTTGAGGTTAAGAAAAGCAACACTAGCCATCAAGAAAGGTAGCGCTGATTCTCATCTCTGACAGTCCTTGTGCTTCAGCCATTCTTTCATACTAGAAACAATTCCAACCAGTGTCAAAATATGATGTCAGAAGAGTTGTTGCTAGGCAATTGAAATTATGATGTCCTACGTCTTTATTTAGCAAGAAGCTATTTAATAACCGGTGATTACCAATGGATTCATCTCATCCCTAAAACAAATGGGTATTATAGCTCAGAGCAGGTATTCTCAGAGATGAATCTCTGTTGGGGAGAGGAACTTTTTTCTCAAAACTGAAAACCAATTCTAAATAAGAATAATAAAGATAGAGTAATGAGAAGTAGAATTCGTATAGTCTAGCAGCTAATGTTCCTGATTAATGTGTATATTACTCCCAAGTGCCTCTCTAAATCGGCAAGCACAACGCAGCATAATTAGTTTGGGCATTTTGAAGTTTAAATGGGGCAGAATTATTAATGGTGGAAAGTAACTAGTCTGGGAAAATAGGAGCTAATCTTATTCTGAGTTATGGCTTACGAATTTTTTTTGTACACGTTATGGAGAAAAAAATTGCAAATAATTTTCCCCCACCCCCCAGTCTCCATTAAATGTTCATCAGTACTGCATAGGCATAAACATTGCTTCAAGTGAGAGCGCTGCAAGCCCAGACCTGAGTGCATGAAAAAAATATTTAAATAATCATGATTTGGTTCTAAAGTATAATATTCTCCCAGTACTTTATACTGATGAAGCATTTTATTTAATTTTTTTTTCAAATACGCTTGTAATATAGCTGGACCTAAGCATTTACAGCAGTTATACAAGTTTAATTTCCCAAGGTCCCCAGACACTTGCAGAATTTCCATGTGATCTGTTACTGTGTTGTTTCTTTGGGGCACACAGTAATTAATTTTGTATGATTGTTCACATTACCAGTGCGTACATTTGGGAAGACTGGAATCTCTTGTATTAAAAAAAGAATTGCAAGAACAAAAAAAGGAAAGAAATTTGTTCAAAGAGCAAGTTTTGGACTAGCACAAGAGTCTGGTTGTTAGGCAGCAAGGTGGTTTGTGTATCTTAAAGCAGAATTAATTTGAAGCATTTAGAAACTGTTGCAGTTAAATTTAAAAGTAATTGAAAAAGTTTTTGCTTTATATGTCCTTCACCTATTTGTGTTCATATTGAAAACTATTCATTTGTAAGCGTTTAAAATATTGTATGTGGACAAAAATTTATCATGCCTTTACAACTCCTAAAGCTATGCTTGTTCTTGATAAAAGCCGAATTTTCCATTATGCATTCCGTAGTAAGCCAAAATCTCACAAATAGCATAATTCTAGTTGGAAATCTCATAGTCTCCCTGCTGTATATTGTACTTTGATTGTTTTTTAGATAGGTATTGCTGATAACAGGTGTGATTATAAATTTTCAGGTAGAGATGCAATTTTTCAGTTGTTTCATGATGTTATATAGATCTTTGTATGTAATTACTTTGTGATTCGATGATGTTTGCACTTTGTTATAAACCTTAAAGATATTGCATAAAATTAGTAACTGAAAGCAATATTCTAAACCCATAATAATAAAAAATGTCTGTTATTTCCTCTGCTGTACTCTTGAGTAATCTGAACACAAAAAGAGAATTAAGTATGGCAATGCAAAGAAATAGATTGTAAAAGATTGTTTTGAAGGTAATTTCATAAATCACCATATTAGAAAACTGGGAATAAAATAAATTGGAAAATCTTCTGATGCTATTTTTCCTTGATCCTATGTCTCGATTATTATGCAGATAAAGAGATGGGTTAAGTATATGAGTGTGGATAAACACTCATCCATCTCAACCCATTATGCTACAGACTTGCTCTCTGTCTTTAGACAAATCTCTTGCTTTCTGTAGTTCAGAACAGAGTTTTCTGCTAAAATTTTTCCATATCTCTTTATCCAAATTTGTTTGGTGTCAATACAATGGGATAGCACAAGGTATATACAGTGCTAAAGAATTTAGTACTTTGTGTTTTCTTCTCTGTAAAATGAGGTTGATACCTGCTTATTTTACAGAAGTGTCTGTGAGAATTAGTCTGTAAATCCATGGTGTTAGCTATTATTAACTTGAGGAGGTGGTGTGATGGGGTAAGTAGGGCAATTGGCCACAGACTGAAGACCAGTTCTATCCTTGAAGCTCTCACTGACTTCTGTGCCGATAAATCTTTTTGCCTCTTCTATGCCTTAGATTTTTAAAATAGTCAGAGCTCCCTCTTTGAAAAGCGCTGTAATATAAATGTCATTATTATGAAAGTAAAAGCTCTGTGTTTCTGAATAAAATCTATTGTAGAAAATTAAATAGCAGCTTCAACTGAACATGTAGCAATCACTTCAGCTTTTTTTTCTCGTATAATTTGTCACTCAGGAAATAGAACAAGTTTTTGATAACTGAAACTTTGTTCTCTTTAGGGATATGTTATCTGTGTGTTCATTCATGCTGAACTAGTGTATTTGTAGAAAAGCTGCTAAGCAGTATCTAAATTTAAAGTAGACTTTACAATATATACATACCCAAACTGTAGAGTTGAACTAAGCATATACAGTTTTTCTGCGGAATTCCGTTTAGTGTGTATGTTCAGGCTTTGAACTAATTTTCAATGTGTATGTGTATTCACATGCTTGGTTTTCACAGGTCTAGAAACTTATGTTGAGGTAGAAAAACAATTGCTATCTTATTATTATATTTAGAGTTTGAAAACAGATTGAAAATCTGTGAGATTATGGAGAGATCCAGACTTTCCCAACATCTATGAGCAAATGCGTAACTACGGGGAAAAAAAGTCCAGCACCTGTAAGGTATCTGTTGTCTTTCTAATAATATCAAGAGATAACTAGCAGCCCGATTTAAGCATGTTTAAATAGGGAAAATTTTTACCTGAAAAGGACATTCTCCTTCTCTTAAAAAAACCCCACCAAATCATTAATTCTCCAAAATCCCTTTTAAAGAGCTCTGCGGCCTGCAATAATGGATGTTCTAGGAAGTATTTGTTTAGACACAGGGAAATAGTTTCACTCTTAAACTACTTTATATTGATGAAGAACTGTGGTGTATTTAATCCTTTTGTGTTTTTCAAATGTGATACACATGTGGTAGTGTAGCAGTATAAAATAAAGTATCAGTCAAGTGTAAGCATTGAAGCAACTTATATTGGGATTGCAAAAGATACACTGAAACATGCATGATTTTAATTTTAGCCTTAATGCCATTAGGACAGCTGTATTGTCCTGTCCTAATGCATTTGACTTGCTAATTATAAGTAGTATTTTATATAAGGTTTGGCCTTTCTCATTCTGCAAGGTTATTTCAATGCTTAGAAATTGAAAGCAATAAACAGCTTGTTTATGGCTTAAAAAAAAAGTCAGGTATCTCTCCATGGAAACCAGCTTTCATAGAAATCCTGTGAATACCAGGGAATTTTCTTTTCGTGCTTACCACTAAATGAGAATTAGACTGCGCACTGTGCAAGTTGTTATGCAAATGTTGCTGCTTATTTATTGTCTCCCCCAAATTATATTTATGGTCTGACTGACAATGAAAGTAACTAGGGGTTTAGTTAAATTACTTATTACCCACTGATAGAGTATGAATATGATAGGTAAATCATACTTCATTGTTCTAAGACTTACAAACTTTTAGAACCTTAAATCATAACCTTAAACTGTGATGTTATCTCATGTTGTCATGGCCACTGCAAAAATAGTCAGGTATACCACTCAAACACTTAGGCTTTGTGATTAAAGAGTAGAGTGGGTGCATTGTTGAGTAAATCACTGAAATAACTATGAAACTCCAACACCTGAGTTATATAACATGAACTGTGCTACCAGTATTTAATAGCATTTGGAATCTTATTTTGTTTTTGCTTATTGATGGTGAATTGTCCCTGGTTTTGTGGGCATGTGCTGACCTCACTTAGACACCTACCGTCTTTGCCACGAAAGCATGTCGCCAATGAGTGGTGGCATGCATTCAGTGCATATTGGACATACATTCCTGCTGTGGATTACCTGTGGATTTTCTGTCATCGCAAGTATGTGGAGAATAGGAATATGATGCTGTATAAATGGTGCTTTGCAGAGGCAGGTTGGACAGATTTTCAGCCAGGTAGCTGGAAGCAGTGGCAACTGTTACTGCTGTTTTGAAGTTCAGGGGTCAGAAGTGTCTTTTTGAACCAAGGAAAGAATGTCACCTCTGCTTCAGGAAGACCTACAGAAGTTTTTCCCCACTGTTTTCTAAATTGCTTGTGTTTTATTTGAGCATCATTTAAGGAGTGGTGATTTCTTCTCCTTGTTTTGTTAGGAACATGCATGCTGTAGTATTAGTGATGCTCTTTCAGTAAAATGATGCAGTATGCATTCTGTTGACTCTTTTTTCTACTAAACTTTAGATTCTCTAGTTACACAGTTCCTGTGGAAATTAGTGTTGCATTTATGTGGTTTAAAAAAAATTATCTATGGATAGGGTCCATTAAGTTATGGTTTGCTTTGTTGTGGTGTTTGCAGCTTAAATTCTTCCTTAACATAGATCTTAACTAAGTAGAACATAACTCCAGTAAATTAATTTAACAGCTTGAAGAACAACAATCCACGTACTTTTACTGTGTTACCTGATCCAATGCTTTGGTGTATTGCAGCAGTGTTGCAGCAAAGAGCTAGATGCGAAATTTCAAATGTGGTTCTTGGGTCATATAGAAGGCTAATAATAAAAAGATCATTTGAGGAACTAGAGAGTTTTGGATTGGTATTTTCATTCCACCCCCTTGTAAAAACACTTGCTGCTCTGTGTGTTGTATTAGGTCTGAACTTCTGGTGCAATATTAATGAGTCTTCTGTAATTCAGCCATCTGTCAATAGATTACTTACTGGGTTTTGGCAGTTCTTCGCTGAGGCTTAACTGAGTAACTTCACAACAGACCCTTTGTGGTGTTCTTAGTTCTTTCACTGTATTAATATATTTCTCTTGAGTTGTGATAAATTCAATATTATGACTGTTAGCAAGTTCTCAACCTCAAAAGTTGCCAGAAAGCTGTTGGCACTAGTAAAGTCTGTTTCTACATTAAGAATAAATAAATAATGATGAGGTTAAGAATGAACAACATACTGAAGAAAGTGGGCTGGAGTCTCTTTTTGCCTGACACAAGGGGGAAAGGCTGTCTGTGGTGAGGTGATAAGAGGTGTGCATGAGGCACTCTAGAAGTGATACATATTCAAAGGAAAGACTTAGGAGAGGCTAATGAAAAGAAGAAGAAAGAAGAAATGAATGAAAAAAGTGTGTGTGTTGAGGGGGGGTGTGACTGAAGAAGCTGGAATATGAGAGTAAAGTTAGTAAAATTTAGTCCTTGCATATATAAGTAGTAGTATCCAGTAGAGCAGTACATGGATATGTACATAGATACGTATTTACTCTAATTGCCTGAGAGCTTCTGGTAAAATAGGGGGTGTTTAATGCTGCAGAAGTTGCATACCACTACCCCCAGGAGACCCGGGTGACAAAGGAATGCAGTGCTTGTTGAGCCCTGTGTGTAGCAATTGCTTCAGGGTTCCTTGAATCCGTGTTTCTAGTAGCGTTTACTGACCAGCTTTGGGGTGAAGGGGAAAGGCCTTTGTTCCATGTCATTGCTCTGGTTTTATTTTTTCATCGCACCTAACAGCAGTTCACCAGAAAAGTGAGCAAGTCAGAAAATAGGTAGCAAGTAATTACCTTGAAGCATTCTTAATCTCTTTACTGGCTGTAGTTCATAGTTACATCAAAAGTGTATACAGTCTCTTCCAAAGTATAGCCTGCTGTCTTATAGTGAATTAAAATTCATTGACCAGTGAAAGCATGAAACCTGTATTTCTAATTGAAAAAGTCTTTATCCAGAATGCCATTGCTTTAAATTGATTTTGACTAGTTGACACCTTCCGCAGAAGCAAAAGAATTGTTGGGAATTTGCACTGACAGTCATGCAGAAATTTAAATGTCTCTTGTAATAGACTTTATCACCAATAGCATTGATGCCACAAGGCTAGGTCAAGACTTCAGTTCCATGACTGTTCTTTGTCACAACCTGATTTCCGCTTTTGCATATGATGTGCAGTCCACTTTAACCCATGAGATGCTATGGATATAAGGCAAAAGGTAAAATTACCTTTCATAGCTCCGTAATAATACAATTACCAATTATGTAACATGGTATCTTCTTCAGATAGTTGTTCAATTTACTTTCTTCTAGCTGTGTTCTGCAGTGCTGCTTTTGCTTGTTCCCATAAAGACATTTGAAAATATTTTCTACTGAGATGTATGCTGCAGCTTGATGTTGTCATGTGAATTGTGTGGCTCTAGTTATTTTCTTTGCATTTCTTTTTGTTCCTCGTAGGCTTATCCAGATGAGTCTCATTCCAGGTTTGTCTCCTCCAATGGTATTGATGGCTGTACTAGTTTTACCTTGAGAATAACTTACTAAACTGTAGAGGTGTTTTTCAAGACATTTATGTTGTATTAACCTGTTGTTTGGCACACTTGATCTGCGCTAGTTTGCATTGTGTCTTGGTTTTGAGGTGATTTGCATCTTCTCTTGACAAACAAAAGCAGAATTTGCTAATGTGGGCAACCTCACAGAGCTACCTAGGGGTAGTTCTTGCCTATATTGGCTAGCATGCTGATAGTGCAAGTTTACTAATTTCCAGATGGATGTTGAAATTCATTAAGTGTTTGGATTTTGCATTTTGAATACTGTTCTTAAATTTCTCAAAGACAGTAGCAATATTTACTTGCATCAATTCCGAAATAAACTCAGTTGAGATACTGCAAGAAAGATTTTGTTTTGTTTTGAAGTAAGAAAATGCTCTTCATTCCTTGAGGTTTTTTTCACTGTTAGGCTGCCAGGCTGCCTCAGACATCTCTTGCAAACAGATTGCTAATGTGGAAGTGTTTGCTGAGGAAATATTACTGCATGCCTGGGTTTTTTTTTTTTCTTTCTGCTTTGGATGCTTGTTTTGCTTGTGTGGGACTTCAGGGGTAAGAGTGAGGGGTGTCTTCTGAAGGCACTGTGATATTAGAGGAGTGTGGGGAATGGCATGAGTAAGGCTTTTTTATCTGTGTCTCAGCTCCAAAAATGGGTTTAATCTAACCTGGTACTGCCATTCCTGTACCGTAGATAATGTAATGGTTTGATGGGGTAACACCATGACAGCAAAACTTTTAAAGTAGCTGCCAGAAGACCTGCTGCAGAGCTTTAGAAAGCAGAGGCTTAGAAATGGGTCAACAGCAAAGCTCCAGTGGAACTGTAATAAATATAACTGGCTCTGGCTAAGAGTGAGGTTTTCCAGTTATCTTGCAATTGTGCACGTCAAGTTGCTGTGTATTTTTAAGTGTGCATTCTTTGTCTTGAAACCTTATATCATTATTTGATTGTTGTTTGCTTACTGTTTTAAATTTCCATGCCCCAGCAATTTCTGTTATATGTGCTCACTCATTTCTCTCCATCCATTAAATTAAATTTTCATCATTCCCTTTGCATTTTCTTCAGCAGCATGATGTAGGATTGCTTTAGGAGTTAAGTATCAACAAAATCACTTCAGGAAGTGCACTTTGTGTCTCTGAGTCAGGCTTCCCCAGAGTCGGTTTTCTCTGTGAAACATTGTTTCTATTCTGCCTCTCAGCTGAGACTGATACTTTAGATTAACTTGCGAGCAAAGTGTAAATATTTTTCTATGTGCAAACATCTAAATACTAGTTTATGGTTTAATTCTTGGTTCTAATTTATGTTTAGTCCTGGGTTCCTGAAGCTGTGTTTTCCAATCTGCTTATTTATTGCACTTTTTGCTGTTTTAAAGCTTTCTTACAGTTGGATAAAAAAGAGCAAAAACTAACCATCGATCATCCATCTAAAGTAATTAGGAAAAACTACTCTTTCACAAATGAAGAAGTAAGACAGATTGATCGGGAAAACCAAAGGTTGCTAAAAGAACTGTCCAAACAGTCTGCAAGGCCAAGGAGAAGTAGCACGATGAAGAAGACGTCTGTACCGCAGCCTAGATTGTACCACACTGCCCTCAACAGGCAAAAAGAGCAGCAAAGAATTGAAAGAGAAAACCTGGTAAGTTTTGAGTTTGGATGTGGATCAGCAAATTGGGAAGGACTATCTCTTGTCAGATGAGCTGTTGCTAAATACTTGGAAAATTGATGAGGCAGCACATGGACCTTTACTGCAGTAAATCACAGTCTTCAGTGAATTTCCATTACTATGGTGTTGGCGTAATTGTTCATATTGGGTGAGTTTCTTGGTTTTTTGGGAGGGTGGTAGGAGTAATGATGCTTTTTTTTCAGATGGAAATAGATTTTAGTTTATATGCATTTGCTCTACTTTGTTATTGTTTAATTTAAGAGGAACAATCCTTATTGTTAACACACTCAAAACACTGGATAGCAGTCTGACTCTGTTCATTCTGCTTTATGCATCATGACTACTAGTCTCTCAAAAACAGGCTTGCATAAAATAAAACAATCAATACAATAGCATCAAACCCATTATATTTGAAATACACAGGATACAAAGTCAATCTCAGTTTTGGGTTTTGCCTCATAGCTATCTCTCTCTTTGAATAGTTGTGCTGCTCTGATTGCCACAGTGTAATGGCAATTACAATAGCTTACTTTACTGGAAAACAAAAATTCAGAGTCGTTTGTTGGGATATTGGCAGAGTTCTCAAATAATAGAAGTAACACTGGTTTGAATAAGGTACTTTTAGTGATCGGATTGTAATACATCCATGTAATGACATTTTCATATCTCCTATGTATTTATCAGTGTGTTTGAAGAAGAGATAAAATTATAGTTAAAATAATTGGAAAATGTATACTGGAAGTTATTACTTTTTACCTTCTGTGTAAGTATAAAGGTTGCAATTTCCTTTTCTATACACATAGACAGAGGTACAGATGCAACATGGAGAAAGTCTGATTGCCCTATTTGGAAAAGTCTGTTAGGTTTTCATTCTTCCAGCTTTCAGACATCTGGATTGTTAAAACTCTTCAAATTAGGAAACTTTCTCCCCAGCTCCACTAGACTGCAGTTCACATTATACTTTACAGTCCAAAAGAATTAAGCACAAGATTGTGTTATAGACATGGGATACTTGTCATTGGCTGGGGAAGAAATGCTTTTAGGCTTTGGTGTGTTTAGGTTGGTGGGAGGGTGTTGAAGGTGTTTATTTCAGGTGTTGAAAACAGGTCTTGCTCTACTACATGAACCTTGTTAATAAGAATATATTCTTAGACAAGGGGGTGGAAGTGCTGTGCCACAGTGACTTAGGATGTAACAGTAATATGCTGTACTGCATAACAACTGATGATTGCAGTAAATGAATGTATAGGATGTTTTAAAATACACTTCTGTTTACTCAAAGCCACAACCCCTTTCTCTTATGATATAGTGCAGTGTTTGTTCAAGACTGTCTTGCCTTTGCAACTTTTGGATCAAAAATGCAGCAGACCTAAACACATGGAGTCATTTCACATATTGCTGCTTTAGGACATGTTAGAGATTAATGGTGGTTGCATGTAGTCCAAGAGATAGTATTGTTCATTTACTTACTCATTTATAGTTTAGTTGTCATCAGCAATGTGGGTGGACATGTTTGGTGTGAGAGTTTATGTTAGGACATCATGCTAGTTTAGACTATAAAAGCATTTGGTTTATTCTTTTTCCCAAACTCAGGATGATACATTCAGGTTTTTTTGGATCAGTGATTCATCAGTGCAGCTCTTCCATTTTGTTTAACTTTGCTATCATTTTTTAGCAATTTTGTTTGCATTTTTATTCTGTTTGAAGTGTATGTACACCTAGAGCATCACAGTTTTAACTTTGATTTTTGTAGCACTATCTTTTGAGATTACAGGTGTGACATACTTTTCTCTGAGACTGTAAATGAAAGAGCAGCCCTACCCCGCTCACTGATGATGGTTTTTTGCTTTATATTGGTAAAAGTATGTGCTTTATGAACCTGTTTTCTTCTGGTCAGCAGCTTTCCTCACCTTCATAAATTTGAAGAGGCAGAATTGGTGGAATTCCATGGAACTTTCTTACCAATCTTTCTTCTTTTACTTCTCGGGAGTCTTTTTTATACGAGGCCTGAGGGTACTGCATACAGAAAATGGTGTTTGATACACCTTTGTGAAATGTTTGTTGGAGAAGGATGCAGAGTTTTGTAAATGATTCAAGAATAGAAATCTACAACAGTCGTCTCTGCAGGGAGTTAAAGAATTTTGATGCAGAGATTTTTTTTTTGCTGGGGTTGGCATAGCTTTTATAATTTCTTGTCCTGAGGTTAACAACTTGTCTAGGGAAAATGTTCACCTGTTCCACCAGAACATGCTTGGAGTAATGCCTGTACTTACTGTTATCAGAAAGTTTGAATTCTCTTGCAGACATTTATCATCAGAGATGATGCAGGGAAATAAGTAAAATTTTAGGAAATTAGAGAGGAATCTGAGTGGTTTGGTGCTCCCTAGCTTTGTGAAAGGGTGCAAGGAGGTACAGGAAATATATGTCATTCCCACAGACTCTGTTAGAAAGAGCAATGACAGAATAAAAAGATGCATTGCTCTGAAGAACAGTAGTTTTAAAGTACTGATTAGCAATTTATGGAGAAAGCACAATTAGCAGAACAGATGACTGCTAAAATTAATGCCAGAATTTTGTACTTGCTGCTTTTGACTGTGCTTTCATAAATGGAACCTAATTTTGGTTGCTTTTCAGAGCTAGCAAGATCAGAGTGTGTCTCTTGCCAATAGAGGATGCTGTTGATTCAGAAAACATTCTACTCTTGTGTTTGAACATAATTTTAATCCCTCTTCTTCAGTGGAAAGGAATTTAAGTGTGACTGATGTGTTACCTTGTTCCCATGTCTGCATATATGTGTCTATCTCTATTGATATAGTAATCATTTTTGCCAGTGTAAATAAGATACTGAACTCCATAGGCTGTATGCCATTGAAACTTTTAATGGTTTATTGTGTAGTGCAAAAATCTGTACTGGCATATACAGGTGAGTGTTTGGGGTCCTTGAAATACAGATTTGCAGCCATCACATCATTCTTCAGTCATTTCATCAGAACTTAGAAGTAATTCATATCTCTGTGTTGTTTTCTGGTGGTTTTTTTCATCATTTTTATTAATTCTGACTATGATTTAGGAGTTAGATGACCTCAGTGAGCTAAGCTGCTGTGTTCAGTCAAATTTCTAGTGAACAGTGACCTTTTGAGTTCACACTGGAAATGCTCAGCAGCTCTGGTAGGGACAGTTCTCAAACCTTAGCTCAGGAGGGATAAGGGTGTTCCTTTTTTGTGAATATCTGGTCTTTCCATGCATCCCTGCACATTCTTCCTACCTCGTGCTGTTATGGCTCACTGCACATAAGACTCCATGTTCTTCGTTCCCTCACCTCTTATTCCCACAAAATGTACCCTAAGGCCTAATAGAGCCAACTCTGATCCCAGTTCCAGTATAGTGACCCTTCCACACAAATTTAAAAAAAAAAATCACTTTTTGTGTTTCTCTGCAAGGGTTTTCTCTTTTCACTTACTTGGTTTCCTGAGTCCTCTGTGCTGCAGATTCATTATTGCTTCCAGCCACCACTTGCTGCGGTCAGTGGCCTCTACCAGCAAAAGGATTCTTCAGGGAGACTTTCTCTTCTCTTGCAGTTGGAGCAGGCTTTGTCCTGCTGGAAATTCTAAATCTCCTTTAGAAATGCATTTATTGTACTGCCATAAATGAATGTGTATTCATTTGTCTCCATTGGATTTAATGGTGCAGATGTGCTGTCATAGTTGGGTGGGGAGTAAAGGGCAAGGGAGGGACAGTGTTTTGGCCAATCCCCTACCTGGCTGACACCATGTACAAAGAATAGTCTTTCGATCCTGTGCTGCACCGTGCCTGTCCTGCCAACTGTGTCGTGCTGCAACAAGGGAAATAACTTCTAGGCATGGAAAGAAGTAGGAGGAGGGCCACTGATCCATCAGGGTTGCACTTGAGCACATTGTACTTTCCTCCCTACAAGTATTCCATGCTGCTTTTTCTCTGCCTTCCCTTTTTCCTGTCCCTAAGGACTAGCCCCAGAGTTAGCATCACCAGGCCTTGGATGCTGCACAATTATGTGGTTATAGAAGGAATACCAAGTTTGTTCAGTCTCACTGATCTGAGTCTGGAGGAGAAAGCTGTAGAGAATGCCGTTGTGAAAGAGACTGTAGTTTCCTTTGTGGTCTTAGGAACTCGCAAATACTCATGTTGCATTGATGACTCCTCAGAAACTCAACCACACAGAGTTTTATACGATACTTTCACTTTCTGAGTTCAAAGGTGGTGTATGCCAAGCCTAAAGACAAAATGTTGGTAGTTCCTGAGACTACAAAATGCAATGCCAAAAAAAGGTTTCCGTGGCTTTGTCATAATGGGAAGCTGTCAGGATGTGGGATTGGCACACAGATGTGCATGGCTAAAGTACACTACAGTACAGTACAAATATAGTGTAATTCTGTGATGATAGTATTTAGGCTATGGGCTCTTTGTGGTCAGATTTTTATGGTCTTCAGATTCCTGACCCAGACTTGAGATTACTATAGCACTGCTATGGTAATTATAATAAGGACTGACTACTTGGCATGTTCAAGGGAAGTTTTGAATACTTTGCAAACTGCTTAATTTTGTGGGATTTTTTTTTTCTGTACTCTTAGCCTACTTTCCTTGTGGTGTTGCCAGCCACACATAAACTTGATAGCTGTTCAGTTAAGAAGACTTTTCTGTAAATTGAAGACCTTTAAGAGTTTTCTGATTTTGTCAGGTTAGAGCTAGTTAATGCAACTGGCAATTAAAGAAAATCACAAATACTTGTATTGATAAGAACAGAAGGTGTCCTTGAATGCAGTTATCTGTTTCCCCCTCCCCCCAGACTTTGCAAAGGGACAGTGACATTACTCTAACATCAGTGACATTAGAGGAGGTGTAATATAAATAAATTTGAACAGCTGTCAAGGCACACTAGTCAGCTGGTTAGGATTCACAGGAGGTGAAACTGAAGCCTTCATGCTTTTAAAAAGCAAAGTAAACCAAGAAAAAGTAAAATTTTTAACCTTCTCTCTGAACTCAGTTTAAGAGTGCTACATTTTTAGTAGCTTTTTCCTTCCTTTTTCAACATAGCTGCAGAAGAGTCTGTACTAATTATGTTTGGGGTTTTTTTTTTTTTCCTTTTTCTGACAGAGAGCTTTAGATTTACCTTCAGTGTTCTCCTGATGTGTCCAAAGTTGAATTAGCAGATTTTCTTTTGGCCCATTGTATGGCAGCAGGTTTTTTGATTGTGTTGGGTTTCTTTGTTCTCAAGTTGTTGGCATTTCTGACATTTCCTTCTGTCATTGACAATATGTATTTTAGTATCTTTATCGATATTAATCTGTGTCCAGATGCCTAGATTTATAAAGGATTATCCCATTCCTAGAAGGTAATAATGCAGGAACACCTTCTGTGACTTTTCTTTTTTTAATATTCTACTTTTACTGTAAATTCAGTATTAAAGTAAAAGAAGATGGGTAAAATATAAGCCAGGGAAGTTTTTTGCCAGGATGAGAGGTCGTCAATGATGTGATACTATATATATTTTTTGAGCTTGAATCAAGAGCTCTGAGGACCTACAATGCAATTTAGAGCAACTAATAACATTACTGCCATTAGTGTCTGTTACTAATTTTTTTTATGCCTTAAAATTTGATTTGGAACATGTATTTGGTTCTAAACACATGAGTTATGTTCTGTGATCTGATTCTTTGATTGTTGAGATCAGTGATGAAATCTGTATTTACTTCAGTGATGCAGGATTAAGGCTCCAGAGATTTGGTACTTCAGAAGAACAAGGAAAGCGTCAGCTTTCTTCAGTCCATTTCTCAAAAGGAGAACATAAAGAATTAGTACCTTTATATGTATGACTGAAAAACAACATTCACTCAAGATGTTTATACTATTGTACCAGGTAGTTCCTCAGTTAAGGACCTCAAGATTGTAGGGTTGGTAATAAAAACATAAGAATCAGATTAGTTCCGGGTTACAGATTTAGTAGGCCAGGACTGCCGTTTCACTGTGTCAATGCGTTCATTTCTGTGTGCAGCAGGCTGTTCTCCAAACAAAATTCTCTGAACAAAATTCACTACTGAAAATAGCATGGAAGTTATCATGCCCTTGGTACAATCCAAAGCAGAGGGCAAGGGAACCACAGCAGCTTTTTTCTCATTCTCTGGCAAAGCTTTCCTTCCAACACTGCTGCACCACAGAATCTGTATCTGTTTCTTCTGTAGCTTTTTTTTTTTTTCATTAATGGGAACTTGATACTTTTCAAAATACAGGCATAAAAGCAAAAGCAGACAATTCTATTTAAACTAGAATGAAGTGGGCATATATATGTATACGTATGTATGTATAAAAAGCCAGTATTTTCAGAATCAAGCTTGAAATTACTGCAGTGTTAAGGTATGCAAATTCTATGAGGCTGTTACAATTGAGTGCAGACTTGAAACGTGCTCGTCTCTCATAGGAAAAGTCACTTCTACAGTTTACCTGGTCTATTTGTGATGGAATAATGTACTGAGAGCTTCCATTTTCAATATTGAAGGTAAAATAAGTGATCTCTGCAAATCTAAACATATATAGTTGTATGAGGAGATGTGGATGAAGTTGTAAGAAAAATGTTGGATATAACATTTAGAGACAAGTCTACCATTTCATGTTCTGTAAGTGGCTTTAGTGAAGAGCTATTTCTAGCTGAAGTCCTTCCTTTGACTTTTGCTTACTTAGGTATTCCTGCTTGACGATGAACTGGCTGGCACTGGATGCAAGCGCATGTGACATGTTATGTCTGAGCCAAAGTCACTTGTCCTGTTTCTCTTGTGCACTCTGTGCAGCTTTCCAGTGCCCATGCATAAACTACTATGAGCTTGGAGATTACTGTTATAGTTAGTCAATGGCAACTGACATCCTGTGAATACTATACTATTTCCTAAGTTACTTCTTGTAAATTTTTTTATTCTTATTAAAAAAAAAATCAGTATGTGATTGGGTGCTCAGTTTAATGGTGATACAGCTTCTCGACTTCCACCATGCAAGTATACATCTAGACAATGCATCTTATTAAGAGAGTTATCTTTAGTACTTTGGAGACTAATTGTAAGCACAGTTTTCATTGTCTCTTGTTGATAGGATGCATGTCAGAATCCAGACCAGCAATGGTTGTGTCATTGCCTAATGTTTGTAAGCCATCAAATGAATTGAAATTTGTTAGTAGAGGAAATATATAGATGTATGTGAGGCAACCACTAAAGGTGAAATATATTAAAAACATGAAGTTGTTAATTGGAAATTGCATGTAGCTGGGTATTTCCCGATTTGTCCTCCTACCAGGTTCTTTTTTTAGATTATTGAAATGTCTTAAACCAGTAAATTCTGTTTCAAGTAGAAATAATTACGCAGAATAGGAAACTGTATCTTAAGAGTACTATGTAAGTAGTTTTTCCAGTATATCACTTGCCACATAATTTCCAGGGCTAATTTCAACAAGAGGAAATGATGTCTTCAAATAGAATCTCTTAAAATTAGATTATGGAGAAAATGAACTCTTGTAGATGTTCATGCTTTCCTTTTGAAATTAGTTTCACAGAATTGGGGTCAGTAATCCTCTCTGGACTTCATATAGGGCAATATAAAATGGTCTGTTTGCAAAGCAAAGATTAAAAAAAAACCCCAAACTTCTCATTCTTCTGGAAGTTTAGAAGGGAGGACTAACCAAAGGTAGGATTAGAATAGTGGAACCCAATTCTTCACTACCTTTGGTGATAGTCACCAAATAGATGTATTGTTTCAAATGGCCATAAAGTACAAAGAACTGTGAGGTGCTAAAGATGTGCTCAACGTAGAACTGATAATGTGCAAGGGATAGTTAAAATTTGTGTCATAACTTTGAGAAAAGAACTGAATATATGACCATATGCTGGTCACCAGTGGAGGAGTTCCTGTTGTGCACTGCTAAAAATCACGAGGTTTTTTGCAGTTCAAATAAAAATAAATTTATAACTGCTTGTTTTGCAGCCTCTTGTTCATTCTTTGTTTTTCTTGATGACATTTTTCTTCAATATTAAGGCGTTTCTGAAAAGATTGGAAGCAGTGAAACCAACGGCTGGTCTGAGGCGTTCTGAACAACTGAGGGACTATCACCGCCAGATGAGCTATCTGAGTTCTTCGTCTTCTGTAAGAAGGGGTAGATCTCCTTTCAGCCAGCTTAGTCCTCCAAGTAAGTACTTGGAAGTTGCAGATTATGGCATTTCTTTGCATACATTTATCTTTTTATAATTCAGAATTTTGAAGCACTGTTAAGACTAGCAAATATGTTCTTTTCTCTGTCATCTCTAGATTAATCGTTTATCAAACGGAAGTCATCAAAATCATTTTTCTAATCACACCAAAAGTGATTACTATATGCATTGTTTTGTTGCCATCCTAAATTTCCAATAAATGGTTCTGTCAATCATCTTTTCCAAGAAGAAAAAATCCCTGTAGTAAAGTGTTTCTCATTTTGCCAGTACCCTTTATTGAAAGAAGAAGGGGGGAAAAACAAACCTTACCAAAAACCCCAAAATAACATCAACGAATGTTCAAATTCTTGTTCAGAAAACTTAGATCTACTGATAGTAGCCTTGTTTTTCTCAGAAACTCTGTGTGTGAGATTTGGACATAGACAGTGTGTCTCTATAGAACCATATGTGTCAGGTGAAAGAACCACAGGCTTGAATTTTTTTTCCTGATCATTTATAAACAACTCATAAGCAACTCTTTTGGGGTTGTATTCAATTTACTGTGATTTGTTTTGGGGTATTATTGGGAGCTATGGTAATGAGTGTTGCAGTACTAACATGGCACGAAGTTTTCTGTTGTGCTGAGCGTAAGCATTCTCCCTTTGTGTGTTTGTGTGTTAACAGGAGGAACTTCAAGACCATCCACTGTACAAAGTACACTGAACCAGAGGAACGAAAAGCCCATGTCTGATTCAGCCAGTGGGGCATTACAGAGACCTAAACCCACTAATGTTCGTGCTGCTTGGTTATAAGTGTGTTCTTTGCCTTGCATACTGAGATGATACTAAAACTTCTATTTTTAGTGCTTTTGTAAATTCTGTGTGCAAAAATATTTTCTGCATTGTTGAGTGATTAAAATGCATTGCATTTAGAGTTATTGCTTATAAAATGGTTTTTAAATGGTATAAAAAACTTCTGTCAGTGTTTTCCATGACAGGAAGAACTTAAGAAAGAGAAGGAGGTATTTAAATGGACAAGTTAAATAGAAATTTAACTATTATTTTGGTCTCAGATCATAAGTGGAATTTGTATCCATACCATGGAAGGACAGAATTGCTGCACTACAGGTGCAAGATGTAAATAAAATTTTAAAAATATTAATAATACTTTAAAATAATGCATTAAACTTATAAACATAGGCTTAATTCCTGGTTTGTCCTTGCTTTACATCCTGGCTTTATGAAAGCCTTGTGAATTTTGTGGGTCATGTTCTTGTGACTGAAAGAATCTTTAACAGCAGTGTGAAGAGGTGGAAAGCAGATTGTGTATTCGTGCATGGTGAGCTAGAATACTGAGGCTGCAGAAGATGATGTTTTGCCACTGTTAAACGTTCGGCACCTGGAGCGTCTTTTGTATGCAAGGCTGTGTCTCTTCCAGATCAAAAGGATTTTGGAAGTTGTGTTGGGATCTTTGCATAGGAAAGAAGCGTCTGATATTATCTGAACAGTAAAGACTGAAGTAAACAGCAGTTTCAGATTCAGTGTAAACAAAAGTTCTAGATACTTCTCAAACTAGAGAATAATACTAAGCAAGGGAAATATTTCATGGCCCTATTTTTGCAGATGTGTGTTCTTCTCAGTAGGGAGATGTAAGCTTGAGCTGCAGGAAACATCTTGAACATTTGATTTTGAGTGACTACTAAACAGGATTTAGGGGGAAAAAAAGACAGTAGAAAACAAAGTCTTGTAACTTTTCTTGACCTGTTTTTAAACGTCATGTTCATATTTAATATTTGTAGTAATGTCAGATAAGCTCCAATAGCAACACCCATTTACAAGAGCAGTAAAATTTAATGGCATTGGTAATCCCAATAGTAGGTGGTGTGGTTTATTTCTATACATAAAGGCAAACTTTCAGTGAGCTTGTTTTGTAGGACTGTAGCCTTATAAAGAGCATAAATTGTGACGCCACTATCTGTGGATATTGCTGAAACTTTGCTTGCTTCCCTAGCTTCTTTCCAGGAGAGATACAAGAAATCTCTGTATTATGGATAAAGAAAAGCTGTATTTGGTAATGCTGGGTCTTTGATGTGAAAAGTGTATTATTCTTTGCTAGCGCTTGCATGAGGGCTTAGGCTTTCAAGTATTCTGCATTGTAACACACTTTTTACTCGGTCCTTGTGATAGTTTGGCAGAGCTTCTTCACTTGGTGACCTGCAGATCAAATTTAGCTGTTTGATAAAACTTGGAACTTTTACCTTTAAGCAGCATTGTGGCAAACAGATTTGTATTGCGATTGTTATTCATGGTTAGGAACTGTTAACGATGTCTTTGTATAGTGCTGCTGTATTTATTTTCTATTATTGTGCTAATTAAAATTATTCTCTATTTAAAGATTTTTGTCCTTGAATGTGAATATCAGAGTAACAGTTTAAATATTTCTGAATGTTCATATGATAATTTTTTTCTGTGAAGAAATTCACACAATGGATTACTTTTAATTGCTTCATCTTATTTAACTTTGGTATGAAAGAGTGTCAATTTTGTATGTCATTTGTAAATCATAAATAAAATATTTAACATGAATTGTCATTGCAGTGGCTTCTTTCAGATTTTTATAGTTAGTATTAAGGTGCAAAGAAGGTTGAATAGCTTGGTACATAGAAAAAATGCAGGTTTTCCATTGTTCAAATGTTAGATGTAAGGGAATAATGGTTTTGTCACTGGCTTTAGTTTACCTGTGACCAATTCTTGCAAAGGTACAAAAGAAGTAGTATTAATTAACTGTGACAATGGGAGTTCAAGTAGCAACTATAGACCAGCTGCAAAGTCTTCTAATTTCCAACCTTTCAGAGCTGATTGCTGCATTTTAGGTTACACTTCCAGCAAGTGTTACGCTGAGTGCCACAGACTCAGAGCAGAGCTGCTTTCAGAAAAATGGTTAATTCATTGACAGTTTTGAATTCTGACCACAGGTATCTTTATGGAGAGCACTGCCTGCAGTCTCCCACACTGTGTGCATTGGCATTTAAGCAGAAATGAGCCATTTACCTGTGTTTTCTGTATGCTATATATCATGTACTTTCTCTTAGCCCAGTGGCATTTTCCTGCATTGATACCACTCACTCTCCTTTTTAATAGTCTTTAGTCCCTCTATTTTGCCTTCTTCTCTGGAATGTAATTTCTTTCATTTACACTTATTTGAAGTTTCTTTGCTTCCTCTTAATTATCTTATTCATTCATACGTACATTTTCCCCAAGGTTTTATACCTCTGTCTATTACAGTCTGTCTCTTTGTAGCCAACTTATGTCTTCTCTAGCACATCCGAATGCCACTTGCAGCCTTATCAGTGAGCTAAAGGAGAAATGGGGAGTTGGATTGTGTTAACAAGCTTCTCATAAGGAACCATTAGGAATGTGCAGAGGAAGGAGAAAAAGAAGAGAAGGAGCAGAAACTGGCAGAGTTTTTAAGGAAAACTAATGCACTTTGAAAACCAGTAGAAATATTTTCTTCATAAACTTAATGGTTTGAGAGATTGCGACGCTGGTTATTTACTATGGAAAAGAAAACAGACCTGGTATCTAGAAAAGCAAGTATTTAAGAGAGTGACCATGAAAAAGGGAGATGTAACAATCAGGCCAGATTTTTGTCCTGGGACAAAAAAAAAATCTATATTTGGTTAATTTAAAAACAGCCTGTCATTTTTTGGACCAGTATTTCCCAAAAGCTTCTGTTTTACAAGTGGATAGGTGTTGCTTCCATACACTGGTTAGTGGCTGGTACCTGCCTTCAGGGAGAACAGAGCTGCTGGTCTGAATCTGTGGCAGACAAACAGAGCTTATCATGCCAAGTGACAGTGAGCTTAGGACTACCTGCATCAGACAAATGCTTCAAATATAGGAAAAGGATAACTGGAAGCCATACATATGAAGTAGTAAAAGATGAAGGTGAAATAAAAGTTTATTTGATTACTTGCTTAGTCTTATCCTTTTACCCAGGTAAGTTGTGGACACCCCAACCCTGAAGTGTCCAAGGCCAGGAACAGAGTCTAGCAGACAGTGTCCCTGCCCATGGCATGGGGTTTAGATCTAGATGGACTCTAAAGTCTCTTCCAACCCAAACTATGCTCTGATTCTATGGGGTTTTTTTTTTTCCTAGGTGGATACAGACCAAATGCCTGTCTATATGTAGTCTAACTGAACGAGTGAAATGGCCACAACTCACTTTCCCTCCTTTGCCTAATCAGACAGCCTGTTCTTCCATGCATTCACAACCCTGCAGCATCTAAAGTTCAAAAAGTGTATTGAGCATGTTCTGTTATCACTGGTAATTAATAGTGCAATGTGTTCATAATGGTTGAAAGTGTAGTTATTTTAATAACTCTTGAGTATTCAATTCTAGAATACTATTTCAAGTAAAATAAGCAATAATGACTTCACTATTCACTGAGGATGTGCTTCAAAGTTAAGGGTAATATTAACAAATTATACAAGCAGCTAAGACTATGTGGAAGCCTATCTCTAAGATAGCTGGCTGCAGTACCCTTAAACTGAATCCACTTGGTTTTGCAGTTGTAGAATTATCAATAACCAATTCACCTACCTAAAGCTCTGTTGAAAAAAACTTTCAAGAGACAGCCACTAACAGTGTCCTGATTAGCACATCACCTTGGAGGACATGCTTGTAATGTGTTCAGTGTACTGAAAACAACAGGAAAAAGTTCATTAATATATTAATTTATTTCATTTCAGTTTTAGTTCAATTGAACATCAGAGCAGACAACTTATTCCTTTGTGACAATACAAGGAATTTTTGAAACACTGTATTTCCATATTCTACAAAGTATATTTGAAAAATCAGATTATGGCCTCAAGCATATTACTGTATAATTTGTCAGGGAAGAGGCTGCAGTTAGGAACTCAGCCTGATGCTTTAGTATAGTTTATAATTTCAGACGTACTTTTCACTTAATATTATATTAAAAATAGAGCTTTAGAAGAAAACATGATTTTAATTCATGTTATGTCATCACAGTATTGGGTAGCTAGAGACATTACTTTGTATAATAAATATGACAATCTATTAGGAGTTCACAATATTAGATTTTAGATTTTTAGACTAGGTATAGACCACCTACATTTTGTCTCTAGACAAAATATATTACCTGCAATTTGAAATATAATATATACACAGGTTCCAATACAAATGGTGGAGGAATTCTCATACAAAATGTAACTGTGATGTTGTGGACAATTTTTAAATTAATGCATCCTTATCTCTGCCAGGTATGTTACTCAAATTTTATTCTGTTTCCCTAGGAAATATTTTGTTGTCCATTACATCACAAGTTTGTATTTTTAAAAAAGTTGATTGAGAACAATTGAACTACTGCATTATGATGTTAAGTTTTAGACATACTTCTTGATTTCATCATAAAGTACTAATACAAAAGCTCCGCCCATGCCTCTCAACACATTCGACCAGGCACCTTTGAAGAACGCTTTGGATCCTTCATCTTTAGCTATCTTCCTCCAGCAGTCAATTGTGCCCTTATACATAATATCAGCTGTGGAAACAAACATAAAGGTTAGAAGGCTTGAAGTGATACAGCAAGTATGTTTCAACTTTCGTATCTTAAAAACAACAAGGAATAAGCAAAGTACAGCTGAGGATTTAAAATTTAGTAATCAATTAAGGAAAATTATTTCTCCATAGGAAATCAAGTAATTTCTCAGTCCTTTAGATCAACATGATAGAAATAACCAGCAATGTGTTCCCCATAGGATTTTAAGGACTCCAATGAGAAGGTTATTAATTTACCATAAGACAAAAAAAAAATACACAGTCTCTCCCATTTTATCTTGATGAAGAGAAACTTTCTGCAGCCAGAACACCACAGGAGCACTTATTCTTACCTCCCTTTCGGCCAGACTGCATCATCATCCTACGTCGCACAGTATCAAAAGGATAAGAAACCAGCCCTGCCACTGCAGTGACACTCTGGGCAATCATCCAGCTCACTATGATATGCACATTCTTTGGATCAGGCAACATACCTGTTATCAAGAACAAATGAATGGAATCAGTACAGAGGGAAAGGGCTGTGGGAAAGATGGCTATGGAAGGAATAATCACCCACCAACCCCGGAGTGAATCCAAACCCAAGGCATCTCAGAGCAGCAAGTAGAGGGAGGCAGGAATGCATGTCAGAAACACCTGTGCACATTCTAGCACTGCGCTCAAGTGGTGCTGAGCCAAGCCCTGCTTGTCCTTGTACTGCCCAGTGCACTGAGAGTGCCTTTCCTGAATGGATCTTCCCTTGCAGTCATTCCTCCATGCACTTCTTACCCTTGGCCGTGTCGTATACGCCAAAATAGGCTGCTCTGTAGATGATGATGCCCTGGACAGACACACTAAATCCTTGGTATAGGCCCCTCAAGCCATCAGACTTAAAGATCTTGACAAGGCAGTCGCCCAAGCCAGAGAACTCCCTCTCAGCGGCTCCTTTGCCCACATCAGCCGCCAGCCGGGTCCTGGCGAAATCCAGCGGGTAGACGAAGCAGAGGGAGGTGGCTCCCGCGGCACCCCCGGACGCAAGGTTCCCTGCGAAGTAGCGCCAGAACTGCTTGTGCCTGTCCACTCCGCCCAGGAAGATCTGCTTGTACTTGTCCTTGAAGGCGAAGTTAAGGGCCTGGGTGGGGAAGTACCGGATGACATTGGCCAAGTTGCCTCTCCAGAAGGAGAGGATGCCCTGCTCCTTGGGGATGCGGACTATGCAGTCCACGATGCCCTTGTACTGCTTATCGGCCGTGATCTGTTTGCTGGCATGCTGGACCTGCAGGGAGGAGAAGGAGGAGGACGGGACGGTGAGAGAGGGGCACCGCAGGGGTGACCTCGCACGCTGAAGGGCACCGACGGGGCCGGCCCCGCTCCCGCCACCCCGAGGCGGTGCTGGATGTCCCGGGCAGCTCCCGCGTAACCGGAGCCGGCCGAGCTCCTTCCCATATTTAGTCACGCCGCGTAGCGCCCGCCGCGCCGGCACCACGTGTGGCGCGGCACCGCCGCCCCCCGTCGCCCCCTCACCTGCAGCAGCAACTTCACTCTCTCGATGGGGGCGACAGCCGTCTTGGAGACGGCGGCGGCGATCCCGCCGGCCAGAAAGTCCTTGAGGAAGCTGATCGCTTGGTCACCCATGCCGTGAGCCGGTCCGACAGCCCCGCCCGCAGAGAGGCAACGAGCGGACACTTCCCCACCCCGCCGGACAAATGGCCCCGCGCCCCGCGCCGCCCCGCTTATAGCCCGCGGCCTCTCGCGATAGGAGGAGGCGCCCCCCCGGGCCGCGGGCATTGGCTGCGGCCCGCCGGGCCCGCCCCGCCATGTTCCGCCGAGCGGCGGCCGCGAGGGACGCGCGGCCCGGGACGTTTAAAGGGCAAATTAAAGTTATCTGGTACCTGCTGGGGAACGCGGTGTCAGAGCATGTGCCCGCTGTATTTATAGCTCCCGGGAGGCACCGGAGGGAACATGGGGAGCTGGCAGGAGCTCTTCAGGCCGCGTTAACCGTTCCGTGCAGGGCGGAGGCAGCGGCTGAGGGCTAAAAGCCTGCCCGGAGCGGTCTGAGAGTGCGACCAGCCGACTGAGAGTGCTTTAAGCCTTGCCCTGATGTGCGTGGATTCACGCGGAGAGGGGCGAGGGGGACATGGATTTCACACCCAACCGCACGGCTCCCCAGGGCTGCCAGCCTGGAAGGTGGTCATAAGCATCAGTGACCAGCACTGGACTGCGCCTCCCTTGAGTCAAGGCCAGAGAGCTGCCTCATGTTGTATGCACTGTGTGGAACTTGCCGGCGTCGAGGTCTTTAAATACCCCAGCGTGCTCTGGGACTCGGCTTTCCCGAGGAGGAGACAGCATGCCTTCCTGCATTGTACCCTCATTTCACCCGTGCAAGGTCAGACCCTCGCAGGACCCACAGGCAGTCCCCTCTCAAGGAGGGAGGGAAGGGAAGAGACTCTAGGAAGCACATGCCCTGGCATGCTGAAGTTGCTTGGCTCGCACCAAGTGTGAAACAGGAGTAAAGGCTGTAGTGAAGCTCTGCATTCATGCAGCATCTGGTTCTTAGAAAAATGTTTGAGTCTCAAATGAAGATTACATGGCTCCCCCATTAGATTCCCTGTTTCTCATCTGTTCTTTCTGACTGACCCCCATAAGAAAGCAGGAGCTTATGATTCATTGTTGGGTGACTTGGTTGTTCTGTGAAAGGCAATGCAGCACGGTATAGATGCATACCAAGGAGTTTCCCCTAAAGAGCTATTAAGACAGGACAGTGTTATAACAAGGAACTCAAAAGGGTCTCTTTTGATTTGTAATATGGTATCAGTAATGAAAATAGAATTCATCTTAATGTAGGTGCTAAAAGCTTGGCTGTCCCACAAAGAAACATTCTTGCCAGGGCAGTGCATCTCTTCTCACCAATGTGTTTGTTAGCATGAGTGAACGGGATGGTACATTTGATTCCCCTGTCTCTCTTGCTCTCTGCTGCTCTTGGGTCTGTTGAGGTCTCTTCTCATGAACCTCAAGTGTGAGAAGTGGATGTCAGCTATAACCTCCAAAGCACCCTTTGCACTTTGGCCTCCTGAGAGGATGGAGCTTTTCCCCAGTTTCTAAGAAAAGGGAAGAGTGCCCCTCCCTCCCTCCCCCAAAGAGACATTTCCCCAAGCAAGGACCAAAAGCAGGTGCAAGTAGGAAGCATAGGGGATCCCTAGAATTAGACTGTGAGTTGAAAGGAGTTTTGTTTAACATATGTAGCTGCCTGCTACCTTTGACCTTTCCTTTTTCTTCCTCATACTTCACTCACCAGGTCTGGTGTCTCCTCTTTTCACAGGAAAGCAAACACCCCTTTAACACCTTGAGGCTTCTGCTGCTGGTTTCACACAGACCCCTGGGATAGTGATGCTCACAGCTGCTGCCTGGCTACCCAGACTGATAAGGTCTCCTCAGGGTGTGCACTCAGGTGTCAGCCAGTGCCCTGCTGACTGGTGTATGGTGAGTGGGAGAGTGGCAGTGAGATGCTGCTGGGGAGGAAAGGCAGTGGGGGGTCTGAAGTAAGACTGGGTTGGAGGTCTAGCCTGAGAGGATTGTTTGCCAGCCCCTTCCCCACCATCTTTGATTTAGCTCATTTAAATTGTTGGGGTTTTTAAAATGGCATTTTAATAAAGTCTTTATGATAAGAATTCCAGTTAGTTTTTGAAGTTATTGTTGGGTATCATCACCACATCCACAGAGATTGTTTGATCTGATATTTCTGTAACACTAGTTCTATTTACCCATAACTGCCAGTATTTAAAGAAAGGACTGCATAGCAAGTGAGTGGCCGCTTTTCTGCTTCTACTCTCCCTTCTCTGAGCCCAGATACCTATTTCCAGGAGAGACCCTGCTTCCAAACAGTTTTGGCAAAAGCTGGGCTGGACCAGGACATGTGTTGGCTCCTTTGAGAGTTATTCTTTATTTATTTGATTGTTGCTCCAAATGCCTGGTTTGAGTCTTTCCTGTGTATGATAATGAGGGGGGGTTTGCTACTTATTGTAGAAGTTCAAACATATCCTGTAAGGAATTTACTGCTAACTCCACCAGTACCTTGAGCATAAGCATTTCCACTAGCGGGAAATGTAATTTTAAAAAATGCTGAAGAACCTTTGGCTTTTCATACAGTTAGTTGGTGTTTGGTATTCAATATTCTGATACTTTCCTAGAGAAATGGTTAAAACAGTTCTGAAAATGCAAGCTCTCTGAATTATTGAAAGCCAGCTTTCAAGCTTCATCTTCCTTAGATCTTTGCAGCTTTGGATGGATTGTTTGTCTTTCTAGGCTGAGTCTGTGGATGCTTTGCACTGCTGACATAGCATAAAGACACTGGATTTTGTTCTTAAAAATTCTGAGCTAAAAATAACCTACATCTACATTTTCAAGAGAGATTAGTGACCGACTGCATTGTGCTCTGGTGTGTGAATAGCCACCTTCAAGCACTACAGAAGATCAACTTTTCCAAAGTAGTGCGTACCCTTGTTTACTTACATGTCCAAGACTCTGGGAATCCTAGCATTGAGGCCAGACACAAAATAAAAAAGCTTTTCCTCGAAAAGTCAGCAGTCCAAGCCTGATGGCAGACACAAGGGGGAGCACAAGGAATCAGTCAGACCATCCTGTCTCCCAGCCTAGACAGTGGTGAGTAGACAGTGTATTGGGAAGATGCCAAGAAGAAAGACATTGGTTTTTTTCAGGAATTACTTGTAGGATTGTAATTTTTAAGATTGGTATATATTTGACGTCAGGAAGAGGAGAATAAGAGAGCCAAAACAGAGCTAACTGGGGATAAGAGTTGAAGAGAAATAATGAGGTTGGTGATGACAAAGATGATCAAGAAGAATGAAGTAGTGTGAGCTTTGAGTTTTGTTTTGGGCAGGTACTAGTGAGGGTTATTTTAGCTGGGTGTTGGTGTTACCTGTCTTAGGAGCCTACATTGAGCTGGAGAGAGGGAAAATTGGACAGTAAGTGTAAGCAGCACATTGAGAAGAGAAGTGTTAATGCTGGAAATAGCAGTAAGAGTCAGCATAGGGTGTGTTTGTTTATTAGAGCATGTCTGTAATGTGAGGATGAGGAGTTGGAGGAGGGTCAACATTTCAGAAGAAAACTGAGGAAGGGGATGAAAATTAATACCAGGAGTTCTGTTGTAACAGGACAAGCATGGGACATAGAAGTAGGAAGGAAAAAATACCCAACCTGTGACACAAGGAATAAACTTTTAGGAAGTGAGCATATTAATATTTCCTTTGGCAAAGATTTGTGCAGAAGATGTTCAGGAAGAGAGCACTTGAAAAGTGCAGGTCTTCATTTAATTTGGAAAAGTAGGAAGAAAATTTATAAAGATGGCACAACTGGAAGGGGAGACAATTAAATGGTTGTGGATGAAGTAAACCTGATCACAGATCAGCCAGGAAGTTGGAGCTGAAGGCAGACTGAGGTATGTGTTTGGCAATAGTACTTCATAATTCATGAGATAGGAGTGGAGAGTAAGAAGCAGAGAGAGTCTACAATCAATCTGTGCTGGAAAAGAAAGATAAAGGAGGAGGAAGTGAGCTTTTCCCTCTTCAGAGGGGAGAAGAGCTGAGATATTGCTCAAAAGCAGACAAAATGTGATGGGGATGGTGAGGGTAGCCTCAGTGTGAGGGGATGGGATGGTCATGGATGGGATGATGGGCGATGGGATGGTCATGGATGGGATGGGATGGGATGGGATGGTCATGGATGGGATGGGATGGGATGGGATGGGATGGGATGGGATGGGGAGAATGGAGGTCTCTGTAAGAGGCTGAATCTGCAGAGAGTCAGGCAAGGGCATCCAGGATGTGTGGACACTGAGATTTAATAGGCCTGTGGGAAGTATTTAAAGTGTGTCTCCCAGCTGCAGCAAGTGAAGAGAAGAAAAGGAAGTGGACCAGGCAGAAGGACAGAACAGGAATACAAGAAGGGCCAGTTGAGCAATGGTAAAGTCTTGAGAGTGGGGATACAGAGGTGTAGGTGTGGAAAATAGCACCAAGGAGGCAGAGTAAGAGGTAGGGCTCATTGCCTCAGGTAGATTGTTTAAGAAACAAGAAGCAGCAGCTGAAGGAATAAAAAGGGAGTGATGAAACCAGGCTAGGTGGGGAGGGAAAACTAGAGGAGTGCAGAGATAAGCTGTAGCAAGAGAGCATGTGAGAGATGTGGAGAAATAGCCCACAAGCAAGGTTAATCAAGATAGACAGAGTCTCTCTAGTCTGCAGTGACTGGTTTCCTCTTGTGCATGTGTATGGCCAGGCATGTTATACTTTTGACATTCCCTGAACTAATAATGAAAGTGTATGTGTTGACTGAATGTCTTCTACCACACTAAAAATTGCTCTGGTGAAGGCAATTAACCTAAGGTTAATATGTTTTTTCAATTTTCAGTGCTTCATTGGGTTCACTAGTGGCCACTCTGAGGTACTGGAGAAGGCAAAGATCACTGGGAAAGAGTGGGGCATGAAGAACCGGGGGAAGGGAAACAAATCAAGCACCGGTACTGCAGGATTTGGTTCTTCATCAGAGATTTGTTTATTTCACACAAGTTCAGATCCTTAGTGCAACAGAACTAAACCAGAAACTATCTGGTACTCAAATCAGACAAGGACTAATTTCTGCTGCACTAGTTGTTTGAAGAATTGCAATCACAGTCTTTACTCTGAAATTGATTTCACTTCTCTGTAGGACTGTACAGTAAATACTTGGTATGCTGTAGGCAGAATAACCGTATTGCTAAGATGTAGAAGGTCAGTGGTTTTTCCTCATTGGTCTCAACATACCTTGAGAACAAAAATCATCTTTTATGTCACAGGTGTGTGTTACAGTGAATAATTAATTGTTTCTACAGGCTGTCATAAACTTTTACAGTACTCCAGAATATCTATTAATTGTTTGGTTATTGATGCAATCATGACACAAACATAACAGTACACATTACAGATTTTGGTAAACTCATAAAGCAGAGGTATTGTGGACAGTTTCCAAGCCATGTATATGAGCAAATTAATGACTTGTTAGACTCCATAATAGTTAATTTACTATTTACTAGCTCTTCTTTGGTAAATATATTTTGATATAAAGCATAACTCATTATCCTCAGACTGCATTTTGGAAGAAAAGACAAAAGTGAAGTGACTTTCTCAAGGTCATTTTGTCAGTGTGTGGTAGAGCAAGGCATGAGTAGACGTTTCCAAGTTTTGCCAGATCTCTCTTGCACATGCCATTTGTATATATATGCAATAATATTAAAAGTCAAGATTATATTTATTCCAATAATACCATTAAAGCTTATTCAGAACAAGCATAAAGCAAAATTTGAAAGCCTACTTTGCAGCTGAAAGGAATGTTGTACTTTTTTTTTTTGTGTAGATCTCTGCAGAAAATAATTCCTTTAGTCATTTCCAAACATGTTTCATTACGTGGTGGAACTTATTTCCCGTATTGGATTCAGTGATTTTCAGGTTTTGTGCTTCCGGGAAGAAAATACATACTGAGAGGATCTCTGATGTTTATACATTCATTATTTTTTTTTAATTTCTAGTTTAAACTAGCCTTGCATGGAAGAAATGAGATCTGGAGAATGTTGTGTTCTGTGCAAAAACTGTAATCTTCAGGGCAAGGTTTGCCTCTCAAGAAAAGTTTACATTTCCAGAGTCCTAATTGTTATGTTTGATAGATACTTGAAGCTTCATTTTCCTACTTACTACCTTGAAATATTCTATTTACTATGATTTTTTTGTCTTACTTTCCTGAGATAGAAGTTGTGCTAAGAGATAATTAACTTTGTACTTTGCTTTTCTGCATGTTCCAGTTCATTCCCAGATATATGCTCCTCATGGCGTTCACCGGATCTCTTGGAAGGTGTGACAGTTGCAAACAGTATCAGCAATGCCTGGGCAGGTGTGTGATCAGAGCAAAGCCAAGCTATGGCTGAAGCCCTCTGTATTTCCCATAAGACACAATTTTCTCTTGCTGCTAGTGAGTAACACTTAGCAGTAACTTTCCAAATGTGGTTTATGTCTTGATCAGGAAATAAAGTTGTTCACCAAGTTCTCCTGCTTACCTCGTGGGCTTTTTTTTTAATGTTTGTTTGTTTCCAAACTGGAGAAATACTGGGTTGCATGAATGCGGAATTCAGATGCACCTGCCTAAGTTCCATGACCTAGAAAATAGGTCTGATTTGTTTTCAAAGCTTGGCAAAGCAAAGCTATTGAAAAGTGAAAGTATTAACATAGATTTTTCTGACCTGAAGTTTGCAACATGCTCTTCCTCAGAAAATCTTTTGGGTTGGAAGAATGTCCAGTATGACACCCAGCCCTCTTTGCGTAGTGCAACATTCTTTACATCATTCATGCAATACCCTGTGTGATGACTCTTGTTGCTGTTCTCCCCACGGACGAGTAGAGAAACGACACAAGAGTCCAGGCTCAGGGATAGATGGAAGCGATATAATAATCTTTCCGAAGGCTTTTATATTTTAGTTCGCAGAAGTGTGTTAAATGGCATAAGGTAATTGGTTTTTTGCCATCCGCTCCCTAAGGGGATTGGTCAAGTTCTAAGACACCCATCTCTGAATGTTTTTCTAGTTAGAACCATAACAATTCTGCAAAACGACCTGCAGCTGCAAGAAGTTTACAAAACTATAACATTGTTTTGACTTACTTGCATGGGAAAGACAGAACTCTCACAAAAATGCTTCAGAGAGCTGAAGAAATTCTCTGCTGAAGCTTTTTCAGCATCAGTAACTCTCATGTTCAGCTTTCCATAGCTCTGGTGACTCTTGCCTAGTTTTCAATTGCCTGCCTCTTCTTAGAGTTGTAGGGACTTGTTCTTTCTTCTTAGGTCCGCATAAACCAGTAATTACCATTTAAAATCATTGGTACAGCATTGGTGCAAGTTAGAGTATGTGAGGAAATCTCATGTAGCATTTTAAGTAGGGTTTTATTTTCTATTTTGCTCAAGCTTACTCTTCTAAATATTATCTTAATATAAATCTTAACGGGATAATGCAAGTCTTTATTCAATTCAACTTGGCCTTTGCTCTTTTCAATTCATCTTTTTATCATCCTTTGTGTTGCAGTAATTTTGGAGTATCAAAAATTATTTAAGTTGGTCTTTTTGTGTTATGTTTGTTTTGTTAATCTTCTGGTTTGTATTTTCTGAGTTGTTTCTGTGTGTGATTTTACTGTTCTAGGTGTTTTTAAAATCCGTTCTTTCAGGCAGACAGATTTGAATTGTTAAATTATTTAAGTGATTTGTTGTTTTTCCATCTGCTATTTCAGACAATACATCTGGTTATAATATAATAATTTTCTTTTTAATAAAAGTGTCAATATTGTTAGCTCCTGCTCAAGTTGTTACCTCTTCCTGTTTTCAGATATTTTATAGAGTCTCTCATGCTGTGATTTTACTTTAGACTAGTCGTTCTTCTGTGAAATAGTTCATAATAATTCATTATTTTCTCACTGACAATAATTTTATTTTCATATATTGTAGGAAACACTGAAATTATTTCTGACAGCAGTATATATTTAACTGAATCAGCTTTGTGCACAGTCAGATAGCTGCACTGCAGTAGCAAAACAAGGTAATCATATTTTTATAAAACAGAAACAATTTCATGCATTAAATATAGATGTAATTTTTGTGCAAACTTGCAATAGCTATTAGCACAACAGTTGTAATAGAATTTCAAGCTTATTTTCAAGTAAGTGAGAAATGAATAAATTGTATTACTTAGTGAATGAATCATCAATTTTGTCACCCTACATGCTGGTTGAATAGGCCACAATTACATTGTGGTTGTAATTCAAATTGTATTGATTGTGACACCAGAAATGTTTTTATAATAAATTGAAATATTAATCTTTCTTTATTTTGCAAGAAAATGGCAAATTAAGGTCAGTTCCATGCCACACATTATTAAAATGCATGAAGAAGATAAAGGTCTGCTGAAAAGCCAAAATACCAGCAAGTGGGATGTTGATGTTGAAGACAATGACTACACTGCTGAAGAGTGAGAAAAGTGTGTGAGAAAGTCTTTAGATGCCAGAGTTTATGGGGTTTATGGCATTGAGCCTCGTGTCCCTTCATGGGGTATTTCAATGCTTCAGAACTCACTGTGGAAAAAATCCAGTTTGAGTCCCAGGTCCAAAAATTCCTTTGAATTTGAATTCCCAGCTAAGCCCAGCTGATATACAGGATATGAAAGGGAACAAATTATGGGAACAGAAGCAGAAGCCAGGAAACAATTAGATTATGTGGTATGTTACCTCAGCTTGATGAAAAAAATCAATCTGTATTTCATTCATTCCTAGAGAATGACTGCCAGTTTCTAATTCAATGGGAATTCTGTTTAATACTTTCTTACAAATCTTAAGAAATAAATGAAGATACTGTATTAACATACATTCGTAAATGTTGCAGTATTATTTGAAATTATTATTTGAAATACATAAATGTATGTACAGTTATAGATAGGTATGAATGAATATATATGCTGTAAAAGTGGCTTGCAGGTCAACACTGTAAAAGGAATTGTCCTATTGCTCCATTTAATTTCTTTTCCTTTGTAGTAATATACAGTAAGAGAAGAAGTTGAGATTGAGCTATTTTCTGTTTTCCAGACAGCTATAAAGGGATAAAAGACAGGGAATGTTCTGAGCATATATAATGAGGAAAATTGAGATGTTAGGAACAATGTTCCAGACATGAAACAGTCTTGAAATAGTCAGTCAGGGATAAATTATCTGGACCTTGTAAGTTACTTCCAGGATCATAGTGACTGGGGGGAGTCATTCACAAGTTGTGCAACTCTGCTGCTTGTTTGTGATTTGCTTTTCGATGTTGTAGGTTGGCACCCTTTTTTATACATAGAACTAGACCAGCGACTCAGGTCAGAAGAAACAGTTCAAATAAAATAGATCTTATGCAATTTAAAATATCTCTCTGGCTTCCATGCATTTCCATCAATGCCATGCTTCATTTTTGTGAGGCGTTTTTGAAGTTGCAGGCTTTTTTGTTCACTGGTAATAATCCACAGACAGAAAGAGCTGAAAGAGTGAAAAATGGAGAGACAGCAGTACTAGGTACCCTGCAGCTTATTCTATACTTTTGTCTCATGTTCTGCCCCTCACCTCTGCAAAATAAGATTAAAAAAGCCCAAACCACCGTAAGCAGAGCACTTCTCTTCCTCTTACTCCTCCACTTCTGAAACATCCTCAGTTCGAGAGAAGAGACCCCATTGATGTAGTTTTGGGAAAGCTCTCCGGCAGCTGTGCACTTTCTCCTACTGGGCACAGCTCAGCAGGGGAGGTTGTTCTCAGTTTCGAGCAGCAGTGATGTGGATGGGAGGAGGTTGATTATAGCAAGAGATGAGAAGCATGCATTTACATAGTCTCCTTTTCCCTGCCACCTCTCCACTCTCCAGCAAGCATGGGTTTATTTTAGCATTGGCCTTCTGAAGCAGGATTAATTTTCCCCTGAATAGGTCAGGCTGGAACAGAGCCAGGAAACATGGCCTTTCGTAGTTGGGGTGACTCAGGAAGGCAGAGATACCTACTAAGTAGACAGGGCCTCTAACTGCTGGGCCTATGCCCAGTGCAAGAGAAGTATCCTGGAATAACCTTTCTGATAAACAGCAGAAAGTCCGTATGGAGTCTTTTTTCCAGAAGCTGATGCCAGGCTGAACCAGGCTGTAGTGCTGCCCTCTGCTGTTTAGATTCGGGAAAAAAAGTAAGTCAGTGATGAAATCCCTTAAATCCCTAACAAAGTGTAGCTAGGAAAGCAGTAGCAGGTGAGTATGTGCTTTCAGTCTCACATTTCAGACAGTGCTTCAGCCAGTTGAAATGTGCCCTAATATCTTCACTAGCAGTTCTGTTCATAGCGACAGAACATAGCTAATCGTTTTCTTGGGGTTTAGCACTGGTAGGGCCCTTGTGGCTCCGCAAAGCAACTTGTGACACAGAAATCATGCTTTTTGACATGCTTGTTTGTGTTTCAGTGTGCAGGGGAGATGCAGAGGAAGGCATTTCCATCAGTAATTCAGATGTTAAAAACTTTTCTGTACTTCTTATTATGTAGAATTATTAAATTCCCTACGTACGCATATTTGATACAAAGTTGTGTAGAAAGGTACAGCCATCTTGTCTAAGTACATGACACCTGGAGGTGTCTAGGACCTTTTTTCCATAGCTAATCTGTGAGGCAGTGTGGAAGCAAAATGGAGGTAATCTGATATTTCATCAGAGCTAGAGGGAATTGCCATCAAGGGGTATTTCCTGGCCATGATGCAGTACATGCCTGATAGACTTGGAGCCTGTGTAGCCCTGGATGCTTGCACATCTGCAAATATCCCAGCAGCTGTAAGAGCTGTGTTTAGGGTTCTGTTCTGGAACGTAACAGCTGGGTTGATTTCATGGCCCTAATGAAGTAAGTGAACTTGTGGTATATGATTCCAAAAACTCACTGCTTCTCTTTGCAAAACAGGTTTTAATATTAAGCTTTGATTGCCATCTTAATGCTTGTATCTTTAAGTATGATATGCATGTTTCACTTTTTGATACTGATTTTAAAACACTTGCCTTCAATTTCTTGGTCCCAAACATCCTGTCCTGACTGCGTGAGATTTTGACTTACCTATCCATGTGCCTGTGGCTCCCTTGCAAAGGAAAGAAACTTCTCATTTTCTGACTAATAAAAAAATCTATAAAATCTAAATGAATACAGAACTGATCAGAACCCTGTGACTCAACTAATGTTGTACAGTGATAAATAAAAGCAACTGTAGTCATTAATCTTTTCAGCAACTCAACAAATTGTTGTACAGTGTGCAGAGGCTTGTGGTGACTTGTTTATGCAGGCAGTTAATGAATAATAAAATAAATAAAAGCTTCTTTCAAAATATGTAAGTTAATTAAGGATTTTTAGAGGTGTGATTTCACTTTGGGAAGTGGCTGCAACAGTGGAGCTGTGAGGCTGTTTATTGGCTTCCCCTGCCTTCAGGAGTGAATACTTTTAATTCTGTTAGAGAAACCCTTTTCTAACATTCAAGCCTGCAACCTCAGACTGAACTTTAAAGGTGAGGACTTTTCTGCTTGTGTTGTAAACCATAATCAGGCCATAACACTTGGCCTGTCTGGGGGAAGACAGAGAACCAGTATAAGTGCCTGTTTAACCTTCCTTTCCACTTGGTTTACTCTTCAGTTTTGGGATCACTTGGCTTCATTTCCCAGGCTCCCAATAGCAGAAGAGAGAGACTATACCACTGTCTGGCTGGGATTCTGATTTGTGCAAGCAATATTCATAGCTCAACCAAGTTGGCAGGAGGACCTGGTTGAGTAGAAGTGATCATATTGCTTTCTACAGAGCCCAGGTGTTTGGTTGGCTAGTATTTGATTCCATCACATTGCATTTGCAGCAGAAAACAATTCTAATGGAAGATAAAAACCAGATCAGTTTTACTTGTAGTCTCAGAACTTGAGGATATGGGTTGAAAAAAAGTGGGAATGGGTAAAATCTGATTGTGTCTTTTCTTTCATAGATTTCACAGGGAAATGGGAAATGGGATAATCAGTCCAGCATCTGGTGTGACTGCAGTTGAAGCAAAGCTGGCAAACTTGGTTCAATCTAATTTTATTTCACTCTTGGCCACATTCTGGTAAACATCTGTCCAGTCGCATTTATTTTATTTAATTTGTGACCCCTTTGTGAGTGTAAACTGCAGAAGTTGCATAAGTCACAGAAGTCTGTGAAATTTGAAACACAGAAAAATCACCTGTGATAGAAGAGCAAGATCCATAATTTGATGCTACCATATGAGCACCATCTGAGATGTGTCAAGAAATCATGGATTAGACGTGTGTATCCTTGTTTTTATAGTTAGTGAGTTGACATGTAGATAAAGGCTCTGTGAATGCATTGGGACAGGCACATTCTAGCCTGCACCAATCCTGCAGTGAAAGATTTGCTGAGAATATGTGGGCTCCATTGTTTGGAAAGTGGCAGCATCACTAAGTTCATTTCAGGAAGGAATTTTTGTGTCTTTTGCACAGACTTGCAAAGATCATCATTAGGTGGCTTTTATAGTTCCCAGGTATTTGGATACTAGGGCAGGTCTCTTTCTTTCTTTTTTTTTTTTTTTTTTTTTTTTCTTTTTGTTACTTTCAGTAGCTGTGCAGAGCCTCTTCCATCAGTGTGCTCTCAGTCCCTTACAGAGCCAGACAAACCACAAGCAGTGACCAATGGAGATATGCTCAGTCTTTATCACCTTTGCACTCCTCCTGAAGCTGCTGGATAAATGGTTAAGGAACTGGTTTAAATAACCACGTGGAAATATCCCTTGTGGAAGAAAATACATGGTAGCTTAGAAATGTTGGCATCTGGCTGTCAGCTCATGGGTGTCTGGCATTCTCCATTCACTGCCTCCTCCTGCCCCTCGGTCGCCAGAAGTGCCAGCCACTGGACCTCAGAATGATGCCTGCTCTCATCTTTGCAGAATGCTGTGTCCACCCTGCACTTGGTATTTGACAGCACTGGCAAAAACTGTATGTGGCTCTCAGACGATTTTTTTTTTGTTTGTTAATGTTTCTCATCTGGACTTGTGTGTTTCTCAGTGCAGTAGGCTTTATTCTGGAGGAGTACTGGTCACAGAGGACCAGTTCAGAAATAAATGTTTAGTTTTAAATATGCCAGCAAAGTGTCCTAAATAATTCATTACTGTGCTCAGTTGGTTGTTTGAGATCTCTGATATGTTGTTTATATAAGGCAGTGTTTTTGTAAACTCCATTAAGTCCTATGCCAGTCCTGAAGAGTGTGGGCTGAACCTGTATGCCGGGAGGGGGAAGGGAGACAATTTTTCGCTTACCATATAGGGTGAGCAACTTTCTTGAAATGGAATTGGACCCTTTCTCCAAGTGGAAGATGGAATATGTGGTTAAAGTAGTTCAATCTTTTCACTAACCTAGGCCTCATTTGTTTTCAGTGTGTATGAAAGTATGTTTTCTTAGTATTGTTTTCTCTTTTTTACATTTTTCTCGGGAATAACTGACAAATTAAAGAGAAAGGTGATTAATGAGCAGGAATTTCAGAAAGCAATTGAATGCTGGTGAGAATGATTTTCTTTATCCAAAACAATCTCTCTGTGGGGAGATAGAATTTTAACTTCCTAGGAGTGTTTCCTTAAGCACCCTTTTTCATAGTCCCTCCAGCTGAATGCATTCAGGGCATTTGCGTTTCTGTATAAGGGAAACTATGTGAAGTAACTGGATTATTTAAGGGGCAGGAAAATAATGGATTTTTTCAGTTGATTTTTCATTTTCAAGCCACCACTGGACAATCCTCTGCTACCTTCCCATCCTCAGTGTGCCCAACGTACTGATGACCTGAAGACTAAAAATCTGAAGATCTTTTCATTATTCTTGGTTCAGTCTCATTGGAGATTCTTGTCCTTTGTTCAGGATGGTGTCGTAGCTGTAGCTTCAAATATCCTGTATCTTTAAGGTGAATATTGCATTACAAGGTTTTATTTGTACTTCATTCTGAGTACAGGGAGCAGTTTCTGCCATCTGTCTCTAAGAGGGAGATCTCAACACTGCAGGAATGAGTTTGACAGTTCCTGATTATGCTTTGATTGCAGTCTGTCTGAATGTGTGGAGGCATCAGCTTCATGGTGGTTATTAGTCACCAGTTTATATTGCTTCAGCACAAATTTTCTTCTTTTTCACCACTTTCCTGTAAGTTGGATTTATTTCACATGTGGAGGGTTTTATTGCTGTCAGTGTTTTCACAGCAACAGATACCTTTACATCAGGATCCTCTTAATCCTTTCAGTTGAAAGGAAGTCCAGCTGCAACCATCTTCTGGTTTTTTCCCACGCACTGAGTGTCTGAGATTCTCTAGTCATTTCACCCGTTTCACTAGTGGACATTTCTGAGTGTTATCCTGAACAGAGGGGAGTCACACTGAGTGGAAAGTAACAGATGATGATTGGAAGAGATGCACTTCCTGCTACCACAGATATAACTGAAGTCTCTTCAAGATTGTGGGGGATGTGAAGCTGTCCTGTCAAGCAGCATAGAAATTGGTGTTCACAGAGAGCTTTCTTCTGTGTTCACCTCTGCAAATAGATTCTGGTTTTTGCGTTGCTTGTTCCAGGCTGGGAACAGGAGGCTCTGCTGCACCTCCTACAGTCCACTTTCAACAAGGAAATAACAGCTGTCTTGGTTGTCACCAGTAGCTATAATTCTTCATTGCTTCTTTCTACCTCACTTTTCCTTTGGGTATATTTAAAGACCTGCTTGTCTTGGAGATGCCTTTTCAGTACATTGTTGCATTATCAGTGGAGCAAAAGAGTGGCATTGGACTGTCTGTTCTGAAATGTCTGTCTGGTATCTGCTATGATAAGCTACTTGGATGGATGTGACGAGTTGGCCCTGGCCAGCATCTAAATTTCCACACAGCCCCTCACTCAGTCATTCCCAGGCAGGATAGGGGAGGGAATAGGAAGAGCAAAAGTTATAAAACACTTGGGTTGAAGTAAGGATGTTTAATAAGTGAAAGAAAAAATGCAAAGGGATGCAAAGCCAATCATTCACCACCTTCCACAAGCTGTCTCCGAGCAACAGCTACAATGGCTACCTTGGGAGACAACCCCAAACCCAATTTTTAATGCTGAACATGATATTGTATGGTATGGAATAATCCTTTGGCCAGTTTGAGTCAGCTGTTATGGCACTGTTCCCTCCCATCTTCTTGAAAGGACAAGGGGTAATAGCTTTTATTGAAAGAGGACAGGTTTAGATTAGATATTGGGAAGAAATTCATTACTATGAGGGTGGTGAGGCACTGACAGAGGTTGCCCAGAGAAGTTGTGTATTCCCCATCCCTGGCAGTGTTCAAGGCCAAGCTGGATGGGGCTTTAAGCAATCTGGTGTAGTGGAAGGTGTCCCTGCCCATGCCAGGGAGGTTGGAACTGGATGATCTTTAAGCCTCTTCCAACCCAAACCATCCTATGATTCTTGTGCCTGCCCTCCCCAGCCTACTCACTGCAGGGGGTCAGTGTGAGAAAAGAGACAGCCTTGATGGTGTGCTGTGCAAGCACTGTTTAGCAATAGCCAAAAGACTGGTGTGTTATCGACAACACTGTTTTAGTCACAAAACCAAAACACAGGAACACATGGGCTTTCATGAAGTTAACTCAATTCCAGCCAGACCTGGTAGAACAGAGCTTCTTTACACTAATTCGTAGTAGATCAGAATAGTTTCATGGATGGCATAAGGATCCTGATGACTCAGTGACAGCTCAACTCTTTCTCCCTTCCCATAATATGTTCCCCATCTCCTCTCATGTCAGCACTAGCAATCATGTAGTCTTACAAAAACAGAATTTTCGGCACGTCCTCAATAGTGAGTCAAAGCTGTTATGTAGTCAGGGGACTGGGAAAAATTACAGAAGTGACCCTTCTGGAATAGACGTGTCAGTTTGTGACCTAGCTGGGTGGTTGTTATACACTGGTTGTACTTCTTCATTCTTATATACCCCTAACTGGGAGGGTTTCCGTATGAAGTTCCTCTGCTGAAAAAGCAGAGTGGTATTTTTGGAATGTCGTGGCCACTAGATGGCAGGGTGCCCTTTGGATAACGGAAGCACTAGGCTGTGTTGGACACTAATTCGCTCTCAGTCTCCAAACCTCTTTACTGAGATTATCGAGAGTTTTCCTGGAGTGAGGAGCGGCTGCAGCTCTGGAGAGAACTCATGTTATGGCCCTTTGACAGCACTAACATGCATTTTTAAATTTTCCCCAGTAAAACAGATACCTTAATTGAATTCCGCCAAACTTGACACAGTAAGATAATAAAGAAAAGCTGTGTTTTAACCACAATTAAACCATATGTTAGTGAATGTGTTGGAGAAATTTCTGCCTCTTGTGCACGTGCTGTATTTGCTGTGCCAAGTTCTGAAGTACTCAGTCCTTGAAGTGAATTCAAAAGAGGAGACTTGGGCAAGTGACCTTGGAATCTGGCTTTAAATAGGTTAGACTGACAGTTTGCTGCAGGTGGAAGACCTAGTTAGCATTTAGAAAAGTTGAGGGCTTTAATTTTCACTATTTCACATCGATTTCGTCTTGGATTAGATCTTCATCTTATAAATTCAACTGAATGAAACTTGTGTAATGGTGCTAAGAAACCATAAGGATACTTATGTTTAGACTGGAGTTATTATAGTATTCAGAATATTAAGAGGAGGAATCTGTCCTATCCCAGATATAAATCTGTACCTGGGGAAGGTGTGTGTAACACCTCTCTATTCTGAAATGCAGCATTAAACATTGGTAAATTGAAATGACCACCCTAAGATCAGGTCCACGTCACTGAGTCTGTGAGCTAATGAGGGTGAAAGGTAAAAGATGTACCAAACTGGGTGCTTTGTCATGGTTTTTATAGCATTACACTTCTTTACTAACACATATAGAAAACTTGCAGGGAAATTCTCAAAATTCTGAACTTTTATCGTTTTAGTGGATAAATAGCTAATTTTTTAATTAGTTGACTCATTTAGTAAGTATAATGACAACTTAACTTTATCAGGGTATATGATCCTGTTGACAAAGTTCCTCAAAACTAAATACATTATTTAGCAAAAATGACCACATTTTCAAGTTTATATTTTGTGGTGTTTGAAATTGATTAATTTTTCTTTTTCTGGAATACCTTTTTATACTTTATTTAAAAAAAAAAAAGACTGAAAAATATTTTAAATTGGTTAAATTATAAAAGGATTGTGGTTGACAAAATGAAAGGTATAAGTTCAGGGAAACAAATATTTTGTGATAAGCTATTTTAGAGGGGACACTGTTCAACTTGTGCGAAAGATATTTTCCAGTAGTGTATGGTGTGATATATTGTGCAATTTTTTAATTACATTTTCAGAAATTACTTCCTTGTAGTACTTGCCACTGGCTAAGCTTTGTTACAAATGACACTTCTTAAGCTTGTTGAATCATGACTTGGATCCTTTGGCTATAATGAAATACAGGACTTTTTTTTGCTAAGTTTTGCCCACGTTCAGTTTGGGAATGATCTACATCTGCTTTCACAGGAAAAAAAGGGTCAGCATTCCTAGTCTGTTACACAAGAGTATCTCTCTCTTGAGGCTGCCTGCATTGCACATACACTGTTCATACATTACTAGGCTTGCACTTAGCCTTTTTATCTGTCTTATCTGGATGCAAGGGCAGATTTCAGAGCAGGGTGACCTAACTGGTGGGCTTCCAATCACATCTGAACTGGAGTTGAATGTGTTTTTCCAGGCTATCAGACATGAGGTATCTCTTGTGCTCCAGTGGGAGATGCTATATTTTTAGCATCCTTGTGGGCATGAAGGAGCAGCTGCAGTGTGCAGATCCCAGCTGTGAGGAGAGCCGGCGGTGCTGGCAAAGCTGCAGCTGGTACACTGCTTCTTGCTGAGAGGTGCCTGGTGGAATTGCCCAGACAGCCTCAGTTAAAATGAATGGAGTAGCAACTGATTTATTCCATCTAATGTAAGATTTCTGGCTTGCTGTAGCAAAAATGCCTCCAAGTTATCTGGGACATATTTAAAGTCCTTTTTCAGAGAAAACATCCTGTGTGGGTGAGAAGCTCTTCTTTTAAATATTACTCTTTTCGTTTGGTTTGGTTTGGTTTTTTAATAATAAAAACTCTCTTTTGCCACCTGCACTATCTGAATGGCTTCCTTTTGCTGTGTCTACATTTCACTGCAGAAATCTGCTCTAACATCTCCATCTGTTCTTCAGAGTTGGGAAATGGCAACTTTTGTACCCCCAGGTACCAAACACTGCTGTTCTTGGATCAGGAAGCTGCTTCTGAAAGAAGTCCTTTTCAGTGAGAAATAATCCTTTATTTTGTCTGGTAGCCTGTTACCCAGCCTGGATTTTTCACCCATGCTTTATAGGTTGGCATTGCTCCGAGGATCAGACAAAGCAGTTCACACCCTCCATTGCATGTAATGTCAACAGTCCAGAAGAAAAGCTGGGGTTTACATCATCCTGCTTCATATATCTCACATAGGTGATGGGAGGCTGCTGGGAAACTCTTGGATAACAGATGTTCTCAGGCCACAGTGGAATTAAAGCTAGACCCAGACACAGTGTAAGGCAGCCCTGAAAGCGTCTGTGGAGACCACAGCAATAGTCCTGTATGGTGTCCCTGCTTATGACACCATATCTGAGCTTAGCACCCAAAGAAAGAGAACTCTGATAATTCTTGATCAGATGTTTTGGCGGAATCCCTGTGAGGCCTCTCAAGATGTTTTTTCACTTGTTACCTGCTGTTGAAGCAGTGGTAAGGAGATGCGAAGGTCTTGTAGTTCCCATAGTTGATAAGAAAGGTTTGCAGCAGCAGATCCTTACAATGTGGTTGTAGATGTCTGTTTTGCTATGGAAAGGTATTTAGTAGTCTAGCACAGTTACTTTTTTCCATTTTAATTTTCTCCCAGTTCCTGTTGTTTCTCCTACTAACTCAGCAGCAAGGGAGATGCTGCTGTGGCACATCTGGTATTGACAGGTGGTGACAGCTTGCAGCCTTTTAACCACTACTTTGCTTAGGCCTCCTCTAAGTGTGAGTTTTACAGTAACACAAAAAACATATGGTATCACTGAAATAGCTTTGCCTGAGGGGAAGACACACAGAGCTGGGATCTGGGAGATTCCTTTGGTAAGGGTAGAAAGGTGCTGGATTAAGGGGTGGTTTAAGAGGCATAGGGTGAGATTTCATGAGATCTGGTTTTATTTCCTACCATTGTGTGACACTGGACAATGCATCCCTTGTCCCTTCCATGGCAGGCAGAGGTCAGTAACTATAAAATCCATCAGTTTGTGAAGGGCACAGGTGTTGGGGATGGCAGAAAGTCATCTAGACATGCTGAGCAACCTGGTTTATGGGCATAAGGAGTAGAAGAATCCAAGATATGGGAGGGAAAGACACACAGCACACTGGACAGTTCAACAAAATACTGTACTCATACCACATGCTGCATTTCTAGCTCTTAATAATAGTAATTTTGGCATGGTATGGACTTGCTTACACTTTTCACAATATATATGGGAATTATAACAGGGGGAGTATTTGCTCTTTGCCTCTCGGTTTTTTACATTAGCAACATGAGAACCTTTTCCTTGAGGTGTTACTGACAGGGTGAATAAGAGAGTTGCAGTGATGGTGAGACTGTAGAGATCTTGGCTTACAAGTGATCCAGAGCCTAAAACATGATGGTCTATGCAAACCCCCTTGCCCAACTCTGTCCCCTCCCCTCAGCACCCTGGTGCTGTTGTGTGCTTACTGAAATGTTAGACCTCTTTAGTTTATATAGGGAAACAAAACAGAAACAGGCACTCCCGGTGCTACTTTTCCTTTTCACACTGCTCCCATGGAACAAATTTTTGTTGGCTTTGCTTGTATTTAAATAACAAGAGACATTTGGGGCAAATTTTGGAATGTATTCAAGTAGCTCACTCCAACTAGGAGGAGATCAGGCTCTGAATAGCCTGTGGTGTGATCCAACAACCCTGGCAGATTCTTGCCTACTAGCAGGGTCTGAATGGCAGGATAAAATTAAGAGCTGGAAGAGTTTGTGGCTGTAGGAGCACCATGTTGCCTGGAGCACTAGGTTAAGCCCTGCTTTGCTGCTGAAGTGTGCATCATCCTGGCTGATGCTTTGATGGAGAAATTGTGATGAAATGGGAAAACATTTGTGTTGTACTGCTGCTTGCCTAAGTGGCTGAAGGGTCTGGCTTTTAAATTAAGCATGCTCTGAAACAGTGTTCCAATTTGTAAATATAAATGTCAAGAATGGAGGGGCCTGCTTAATGTTAAATGTCGGGCATTAGTTGTAAAATGTCTTGCAAGAAAGATATTGTTGCAATATAATGAACTAATGATGACTTGGAGTTGAATTGCAGTAGGTGGGTTATTTGCAGCATTACAAACCAGAGGGGCAACAGCATATAAGCAAAGAATTAATAACAAGCTGGTTAATTTTCCTTTCCCTGCCTCTAAATCTTGCATGTCAGTTTTCCCAGGCAGTGTTTTACACAGAGATTGCAGTGGTTCAGCTTTCCAAGCCCAGTTTTTATATTTTAGGTGTCTCCCCTTCAACAAAGTTGCCTGACAGGTGAAGACTGGTGAGTTACATTTGGTGTTTTCCTTGATACCTATGGGAGGATTGAAGTGCCAAATAGACATCTGACACCACAGACAAGGATGTGCCAATACTTACAGTGTTTATGTCATGAGAGGTGGAAAAAGGAAGGTTTTCTAGAGGGAAGTGGAACTGGTGATTTATGCCAATAAAGGATAATTTCAGATTTTTTGAAGGCCATTGTTAAAATCACTTTTCATAAATATTTAAGTATTTGCCCAGATTGTTGTTGCTGATTCCTTAAAAGCTGCCAGATGAGAGAGATTGCTTCTGGTTCCTTTGTGACACCGATTCATTAATTTTGCTTTTACAGGCGAAATACCTGATGATCCCTTAGAAAATGCACAAGAGGTGCTGACAAAGGCCATGTCTTTTGTAAGCAAATGCAGCATGTAGTTAATTCATGCTCTGCCTGCCAGCAAAACCATGGTTTCTATGCACGTGTTTGCACATGAGAACTGTAGGTTTGTGCACTCCACAACTGCCTGCTGTTTCTCAACAACTGCAAGTATCTCTGCCTTGCCCTTGTTCCTGGGACAGATCTGAGGTCACACTGCTGGAATAATCCCCTTAGCTTATCTTTCTGGGTATATCATGCCCTGTTTGAAAATTCCTCCCACTTACTTCTTCTTACAATCAGATCAGTATAAATGCCTCATTCTTGCTTCAAATGCCCATCAGAATTTTAGACTGCTTATCCCGCTGACATGTTCTGCAGTCTTATTTGCCTTGCCATCTCTGCTCCTGTAGCATGCTAGTCTTGACAACTTATTAAGTTCTTCGCCCCTGCTTTCTGTGCTTCTTCTCAATTGCTTTCTTGCAGAGGATGTGTTTTTGCGTCTTCTCTTTTCCACTAACGACCTTTTAAAAGCACGCTGTTGCATAGGTACCCAGGGGTAGTGTCTTTATAGGTGATTAAAAAGCACTTCAGTAACTGACTGAAACAGTTTCTGAATTTCCAAATGTACCTTAACTTCCTCTCTGTCTCTTCAATGTAAGATATGAGAGGTAAGAACTTCTGATTGGGGATATTGCTGATATTAAACATAGGATAAAACACAAATAACAATTTCTTAGTTTGCATGTGCAAATGTAGGTATTGGTACAATAAACCACATGTGACTTTTTGCAGGTGTTCCCTTTGCCAGGGTTCTGGGCTTCTTGCCAAAGCATTTTCTCTCAACCTCACTGTTAACCAGTCCCTTGTGTTTTGCATCAGCTTCTGTCTAAATAGGCTTAGCCCTCCAGTTAATAGATATCTTTTTCTCAAGCCCTGCCCATTGCACCTGCTTTTGAAAATGTGCCCTGGAGAACCCAGTGATTCATCTGTTGTGTGCTGTTGTTGTTTGATTAAATCATTGCTTAGTTTCAGGTGGCTGCATTTCTGTGCTGGAACACTTGATCCTCCTGTTTACTGCTTTTGTGCATCGTGGAAGTGTTTGTAAAGCTTGAGGGGAAGTTCAGAAAGAGAGGTATAATATCACTGTTTGGGATAACAAATGGAATAGGCCATACACTCTCTTCATTCAATGCTTTTTCTGTTTCCACACCAGTGAGCACGATGGATGTAATGTAGTCACAGCATGTTTCCAGAAATCCTGAGATCAGTAATTTAAAATAGGTCTTTGGAATTTTAATAATGGGGAAAATGTCAGTATGCAAAGTTGGTGCAGCCTTGTTCCTCCCTTCCCCCAGCTTCACTCCCTTAGGCCAGCCTATGTAGTTTCTGACCTTGCAGACACAATATATGGCAGGGAGAGGAAACCCTCAAGGACCTTACATTGATTCCTCTCCTATGTCAGTAGGATTGACCACCCTAAAAAGTAAATATATACAGACACGCTTTCAGATCACACCTTCAGGATCAGCTTCTGTCTCCTGGATGCATTTGGGAAGCTTGGGGACCTTCAACACTGAAATGACTTTTGACATTTCTTAAGAGGGACTGTGGCACCCAGAAATCACTGGGTTCTTTCCAGGCTGCTGTTTTCCCCAGCCACATTCAGGGATGGGTTGTGTGTCACTAGCAGTGCTTCAGTTATAACTGTTTGAAGGCTCATGAACAGCAAAGTGTTGAAGAGAAAATAATTCTAACCCACCCTCCTTGTAGAAATGACATTATTTATTTACCTCTTTAAGTGATTGTGGTATTTTCCTCATAAAATATATTTGTACACTGTCAAGGATATGTCTGGGATTTCAGAGATCAGCTGTTCTGGTTGAGTTTTCCAGATCACAGTTATAGGCTAATGCTGGGAATGGGAAATTATTTACAGGAAAGAGATAGTTAACTTCTCCATGTGAGTATAAATATATCCATATTGGCAGTTTACAGGTTATTAACTTTCTTGAGCATTAGACATAGACAAACCTTCTTTTATTTTGTGGTCTCTTAATGTGGCTGGATATGGAGAGCAGTTTGAGACATTCTTCTTATGAAAGCAGTCTGATCAGGAGCCCTTGTTGTGATTGCATCAGTGGCCTGGTTCACTCCAGGTCAGTGACCTGCCTCTCTAGCTCAGGCTACCAGCTAATAATGAATTAACAGCCTCCTTAAGTGAAATTAAAGGAGCAGTTATTCAGAGCTATACTGAACTTATAGAATAAGAAATATTCTCAGTGACATATCATGGTCAGATTGGGTCCAGCACCAAGAAAATCCTTACTCATTTGCCTATTAAGGCACTTAATTGTTTGGGGTTTTTTTTCCATTTGGTTACCAGAAGTGAAGATTTTTTCCTCTCACTTTGCATCAAAAACCTCTTTTGCTCAAAAAAAAAATCATCACAATTTCTGTGGTTTTTTTCATAGACTTATATTGGAACTTATATAAGAGGACCTATCTTTTGCTATGGAGAGCAAAAAATAATATAAGCCAATCCTGGAGACAACTGGACCTAATTAATGATTGAAAGATTATTTCTTCACAACCAAAGGTGCTAAATCATCTGTGTATGAATTTCTGTCTACTTCTAGGCTTTACAAAAAGTCTTGTTCTGAGGCAAATGACATTGCCAGAGAAGTAGGGCCTCCCTTCAGTAATTATTTAGTCTTACTCCAAGAGAGGACAAACTGGGTAATGAACATTAAGACAAACTTCAAATCTTATGAGCCTATGTTCCTCTCCTTATTCCCATATTTTAAATCACAGCAATTCTTTGTCTTTAAATCCAGAACACTGTTCAAAGGGCTTCATTTTACTTTTTGAACTGTTTGTGGCTTTGTGGCTCACCTTCCTATTCGTAGACACTAATGATGAATATGAAAAGATATTTTCTTTAAGTGTTGCAGTAAGTGCTATTCTTTTTCTTCCTTGGATCTCACATGTTACTTTATGTGGAACCTTTTTAGCTTTCTTTGTGAGTATGGTTACACACAGAGAAGTAATATAATGACTAAACAGTCTATCTGTTCTAGTTTCAGAGCTAGAAGTTGGCCAATTTACCTAACTTTTTGGTTTTCAACATAGATTCCCACTGCTTATGCCTTACATACAACCTAAACTCCTTTCTGGGATGATACCCCCTGATGCAAGTGATGGGGGAAGGATTAGGAGATAGCAACAATCCAGAGATTTTGTTTAACTGATCATGTAAGCAAATAGATTTTGCCCATTGATCACATGTGCAAATAGCTAGTCTTCAAATGACCTGTGCAACAGTGTGCAACCTCAAAATAATTATGGATTCCTGGAAAAGTGTTCTCACTGAGACTCCCTGGCCAAGTTAGGTTTTATGTTCTTCAACAGGTAAAAAATGCTGCAGGCGTGCATTGTTTCTGTGTGGGTTTATATGTGTTGACTGAACTCAAGCTTCTCTAAATGCATGTGTCTAAATGATAAGTGAGTGTCGATAAGTAAAGGTGAAAGCTAGTAAAATAAGATACTGTCAGCTGAGGGCAAATGCAAAAGCAGTTGTATGTGCCCTCCTCAGCAGACTTCCTCAGAAATAAAGCAGAGTAAAGGATTCTACATGTGCCAAACCTCTAAATCAGAAATCCCCAAAAGGAGTTAAGGAGAAATTACACTCTAACAGGAAGATTTCTTGAGTTACATAAAATGGGAAAGCATGATGATGAAACTAAAACAACAAATAAATACTTTATTTTGTATACATTTCAATTGCCTTGTCTAAAAGAAAATATATCCCCCCGAAAGTCAGCTGAGTTTATCAGCTTTTCAAAATGATGAATGAACGCCTTGTTCTTTATTATTGCTTAAGTCACTCCTGTTTATGCCAGTATTTCAAGGATTATGTTTTGATTGTTCTGAAGAGGTGAAAACACTTTCTTACTGATGAATAAACACTGCCACTTTTAAATATTTGTATGCAGAATGTCTTTAAAGCCATTATGAAATGCTTTCCAAGAGCACTAAGAAGCTGTTTCCCAAAAAGACAGTTTTTCTCTACATTTTCTTTCATGCTAAAAAGTCCAAATGAAAAGCCTTTCAGAGTTAACTAGTTAAAGCAATACCAGTGTTTTAGTGTAATGAATAACTTTTTATAGAAGACAATTGCACACAGTTCAATATGCTAGTATTTCTATTTCTGTGCCCCACCAATGCCGGGATTCTAGGGTAGAATTTCTTTCTTTGAGAAAGCTGAAGCGATCAAAACCCTGATTAACCTCTGATATTCACGTGGTGCTCTTGATCTTGAGGGCCGAAGCAGTAACAAAGAGTTAATGGCAGCCATATGCTCAGGGTATTGTGGGTACTGTTGACCCAAATGTGAACTCCGCAAGCGAGTGCTGCTAACTCCTGTTTGTTTCAGGTTTGGTGTGGAGATTACTGATGAAGAGTTTGAGCTGCTACTTGACAGAATCCCCCTTGATGAAGATGGAAATGTCAGATACCCCCAGTTCCTGCTCAGGTTTGATTCCTGGTATGCAGCGCATGCATTTTATTTCTCATTTGTGAGTAGAATTATTTTTAATCTAAAAGGCTCACAGACTGAATCTCATTTCTTAACTGTGCTCCTTTATGACATATTTCTTGCACAGAGTGTGCTGATTACATTTAAAATTAGCTGATCTCGTGGGTGTGTGCTGTTTGTAATTTAGTTGCTCTTTACATGCTCTTTACGTATTTCGGAAGAAAGACTTCCAAGTTATATAACAAACCTTTGTGCTGAAGGCTGGGAAATATGTCAGACTTCTAAATAAAAGCTGATTATTTCCAGAAAATGGTAATAAATGTACTCAGTATATCTTTGAGAACTTGAAGCACTTACAGGCCCTATATACAGTCTGTAGTACTTCTGAGATGCTGATATTGGTCAATAGAAGCTCTACGCACCCTCCAACGTCTAGCTGCGAATTAGTTTAATTAAAAGAAAAAAGCACTGGACTAGATAAAGATATTCTATTCTTTTCCAAAAATTAAAACTCAGTCCCCAAAACTGTCATGCCAGTAGCAGGGCAGAAGCCAGTGTCATTTCTGAGATGAATGAAAGACTTGTGGAATCTGTGACTGGAGAAAGCCATTCTACCCATGAAATCCAGAGAAGTAAATTCCAGCACTTTCCCACACAATTGTATGTGCACATAAGAGACTGCTCAGTTTTTTATTTTGAGTTATTTAGCAGGTTATTTAGCAGGTATATCTGGTTTGCATACACACAAGAAGGGTAGGTAGAAGTCTTGAGTTCACTGTACAGAAACCACGTGGGGTACCTTCCTGAACCTCAGGGAGCAAACCAACTAAGTACTGCAGACCTGATGAGATTGTATCTTCCTTCCCATTCCATTCAATCATCTTTCACTCTTTCTTTTCCTGTCCTTTTCTTCCTGCTTCAGGAAGCTTTGGGGCTGAATTCATCTGTCCACGCGTTTGCACACAAGGCAGTTGGATATGACACTGGATTAATGAGATATATGTGACCTTCTGAATGGTATCTCCAAGGCAATCTCCAAAAGTGTCCCAAATAACCCTTGAATGCATTTGGGTGGGCTCTTGTTCCTCACCTGCTTTTATGCCAAGGCCTCCACTCCATTTCTTTCCTTTATAGCCCTCTGACTGGGCTGCAGTTATCATGGATTCAGTTGTGCATGAATTTCTGTGGCATGTCTTAGCTCCAGGAGTATTCTCTGGTTGTCCTATGGTAAGGGTGTGAAGAGGAGAGACAGGATAAAGGCCATCTGGCAAAGCTCACCAACCTTTGAGAAACCAAAATAATAAAAAATGAAACACACAGAGATGCACAACACTGGACCCTACGTCCTTCCTCTTGCTATGCACTCAGCTGTGCTCTGTCTTAATTGCAGGAGAAAGAGATTAATCTGTTAGATTAGAAACACAGAATAAGGGAGGAGAGGGTTTTAGGAACTAAAGTTATGGCCTGGCTTTTGTCACAATAGAAAGAATAGAACCTGTCATTCAGTGGTGAAATGTTTTCTCTGCAGCCGTTTTTTTTGGCTGAAGTCAACCTTCAGAATTCACTAAATCTTGCAATTTCAAAGACTGTTATCAAGCTTACACCCAGAAGCATAGAAGTAATTAATGTTTATATAGGAATCTTTTGACCTTCAGTGGCATAATTCTGTACTTGAATGTGATCCAAACAAATAATTATAGAGCACTATATATATCAACTATTTTTTCCCAGGCTGAGTGGGTGAGAGCCCATAGGCCTCATATTATAGCTTAGGTAACAGCCCTTTATTTGCCTTATCCTGAGAACCAGAGGCCAGATACTTCTCTTGGATTACTTGTATATTAATATGGGATAATTTTGTTTACTCTAGTGCAAAACTGGAGTGTAACCTGGAACGTGACGTAGGACTGAGATATAATTTTCACTTTCATCAGGCACTCCCCGTCTTTCCTCCCATAAAACCAAATCTTGCTTGCAGGCATTGTCCCAGATTCCCAGCTGTATATAATGGGTTGGCCCCAGCCAGCAGCCAAACTCACCCAGCCACTCACTCAGTGGGATGCCAGGAGAAAGTAGGAGGAATAGGAAAGAGAAAGCCCGTGGGTTGAACTAAACACAGGGAGATCACTTACTAGTTTTTATTGTGGGTGAAACAAGCTTGGCTTGGGGAAATTTAATGTAATTTATTGCCAATTTATATCTATATATATAAATTAACTAATTTAGGAAGAAAAAAGACTAACATTAAGATACATAGGAAAAAGAACTCTCTCCCCCACCTTTCCCAAGATCACTTCACTCCTTCACTCCAGACTCCTCTCTTTGCTACCACCACCAGCTACACTCAGTCCCTTCAGCAAGGAAGCCACTGGAGCAGTGTGTAGTGGGGAGGGGGTTATGCTTAGGATGTAGTGTTTTCTCTCTGCTGTTCCTTCCATCTTGCTGTTTTCATCTGTTCTGTCATGGGCATTCCATGGACTGCTATCCCCTTCAGGGTGGAGGGGGCCTGTTTTGGAAGGCAGCAGGGTAGTATTGTGTCTGCAGTAGCTGAGTTGATTTACGTCCTGAAGCTCTGTTACTTAATGGACTTAGAGGACCTGACCAGAGACAGCCACAATGCACTCCTGCAGAGTTACTCTTGTGAGTGTGCCTGCCTACACATGGAGAGGGGGCTCCTTCTCAACTGAGTTTTGGCATCTAGTTTGCCTGGGGAGAAATCAAGAAACCTCCACTGGGGTAAGTTAAGGCCACATCTAAATCACAGAGTTTGCATGAGTTTCAGCATGCCCTGGAGTCACAGTTCCAGCTTCTCCATATCAAGGATGAGTCTGGAATATGTTGTGGTTCCTTTCTGGTCTTCCTGCTGACAGCATAGGTGCAGGAAGGAGATGCATTGATAGACATATTGACGTATGATGTAACCTCAGTACATAGCCAGGCCAGGAGGCTGGACCTGCTCCTAGGTGTCTCAGTTCAGACATAACTTCAGAGTGTCTGTAACTTTCCTGGACCTTTCTCACCCATTTTCTCTTAGGAAAGGAAAAATCTTGCTTCTTTGTTTTTTTTTTCATACCTGTTCTTTAAATAATGTCTATCTTTAAATAATGTCTACAGAAATGGAAGTTAAAAGAAGCATTTAGGAAAATCTATGATCTGTTATTAGAATGGCAATGAAGAGGTTTCATTTACTGAATTAACATTTTAATTGGGACTTCATTAAGCTACAAATTTAATGTATTCTGTGTCTTCAAATATGATGTTACTTTGGTTGGAAAGGAGTATTCTAGAAGGTCTAAACCAGCCTGAAAATGGCTCTGCATTGGCTTGTGATCGTTTCCCCTTTTCCACAGTCATCTGTCTCCCTAATCCTTCATGCATTATCCAGCCAGGTAGGACTGAGACAGATTGTAAAAGTACAGGAGACTCGGCATCATGTGTTCATTCCCAGTCCCATAGATACTAACCAGAGGATAACATAATGTCCTGGTTTCAGCTGGGATGGAGTTTTTTCCTAGTAGCTGGTGCAGTGCTGTTTTTGATTCAGTATGAGAATGATGTCGATAACACACTGGTGTTTGGTTGTTGCTAAGCAGTGCTTACCCCAAGTCAAGGACTTTTCAGTGTCCTCACAGGCTCTGCCGGCGAGGAAGTGCACAAGAAGCTGTGAGGGAGGATGGCCAGGACAGCTGGCCTGAACTGACCAAAGGGATATTCCATACCATGGAATGTCATGCTCAGGATATAAACTGGGAGGAAGGTGGCTGGGAGCTTCTGATGGCTGGTCAGGGACAGGCTGGGCATTGGTCAGCAGGTGGGGTTTATTCCTCTCCCTCTCTTTTTGTTGTCTCCCTTTTCACTGCAATTATACTGTTATTGTTATTAGATTAGTTTTATTTTATTTCAGTTATTAAATTTTTCTTAACTCATAGGTTTTACTTCTTTTTTCTGATTCTCCTCCCCCTCCTACTGTGATGTGTGTGAGTGTGTGACCAAGTAGCTGCGTGGTACTTATTTCCTGGCTGGGCTTAAACCAGGATACTTAAAGAACTGCATTGACTGGAAGCAGAAGACAGTTTGTGAGCCTGAAGGAATATAAACAGCAAGGATAACATGGGAACTTTTGTCCACCATCGAAGATAAACCACACAGAGGTTTAGTGTAGTGGGAATGGTAAAATCTAGTTTGTTATTCTATAATGGCATTTCATACTAGCCAGGATGTTAAGTGGATTAACAAAGAAAAAAGTTTTTAAGAATCTGCTACAGGGATATTAGCCATAAGTGAGACAAGGTTTCTAAGAAAAGGAAGTAATCTGTATATTATTTTTGAAACAATAGAACAGATGTGCTCAAAGCCATTCTGTTATCTCCAGTTTTATCAGCTAATCTAATGAGACATGTCCACAGACCATATCATGATTACCCTCATGCTGTAATATGTGTTCATCTGATATTAATTATGGATACTTTAGACTTAAATTAGCTGTGCTATAGTGGCATTTATTGCTCATAGACTCCAAAAGGAGGAAGCTACCCAGAAAAGGTAGTACCTCGGTACATCAGTTCCTCAGTAGCTTGGCTCCTACTGCACAATCTACAAATTGCTGACTATTGTGGTAGCAGGCTGTTTGCATACACTAAATAGAAAGGAGATGTTATGGCAGAATTAAGGCACTGGTTACAATGTTTCTGCCTGCAACCACTTTCCCTTCACAGCATATTCATAGAAGGAAAAGTTTAGACCAGTTCAGTTTTCTTGATTTATTTTTAATGATGGTACTTTTTATCCCTTGCTTCTTACAGTGGAACTTTGTTGTCACTCTTGCCTTGTAAGTTGCACAACTGGAACTGACTCCTTCAGTATTTGAAAGACTATTATGCTGTGCTCATTCCTTGTACAGTACATGTAGGAATAAATTATATATGCCAATTATGTAGGATAGGGTTTGAGAAGTGTTCAATATATACCCTAATGTCAGTGAAATCTGTGGTTAAACCCTCTCCCAAACTTCATCTTTTCAGATTGAGCATTACATAAGGAATGTTTTTGAAAATCCTAAGTAACTTGCCTTGGCAAATTTTTTTATTGCTATTCTATAAAAAGAGGAAATTGGAGTGCTAAAATACTGTGTGAGCTATTGTCCCAGCTGACAGCTTCATTAGGGATCACTGACACCAAGTCACTTGGGTGAAAAGTGACAGCCATATAACTCTGCAGAACAGTTATTTTGCCTTGCACACAACCTTTTTACAAGCTGTATGTTTTTGATGATGCTGATTGGGAGGTATAGTGTCACCTATAGACAAGTGAGCTGGGCATTTTTCAAACCTACAAAGGTGTAATAGTCTGCACTGCAGCGCAAATACATGTTAGCTACGCCCATTTAGTTTGCTGTATCATTTATGGAGTTACACTGATAGCTACAACCTGGGCTTGATTTCAGAAACAGTTTGTGACAACAGACAGGAGTGACTAGGATGAAAGATGAATGTCACCTTTCAGTGCTGCATCTGACAAGAGGTCACCTACAAGTTAAAACATCTTTCCAAACCCCTATGTGCCCTTCAATCTCCCATCCTTTAAAAATAACTTTCTTTTCCCTGTTGTCTCCTCAAATCCAAACTGTATGTAGGAGGTGAGTGTTCTGATCTTCTAATTGCAGTCATTCTCTCACACACAGATTTTTCATTCCTGACCAGCTGTCAGACATAGCCTCCTAACACAGTACCCAGTGGGTTGCTGTGCCCTCCTGCACTCCTTGCTGGGTCTGTAGGTCAGCCAGCCTCCATACAGTCTCATTTTGTTTCTTAATTTTTTAGCTTTAGGGCCCTTTATTCACAATAATTGGCTGTCAACAGGAAAATAAATACTATAGTCACAATGTTAAATTGGAAACAAAAGTTGGAGAAGGAAAAGGAATATTTAAAGAGCTACTTTTTCAGATGTTATTTGAATCCTGTAAAGCTTCGATAGAGCAGAAAAGGTCTGGCAGAAAGCCAGATAGCAAGGAAGCTCTCCTACTCACAGGAGAGATTAGCTAGGAGGAATAGGAGAAAAAAATGACAGGCGATGCAAAGAACACAGAGGTAGGTAGAAAGACTAGGTCAGAGCAATGATGTGTTACTGTCCAAGAAGAGTTTTTATTAGAACCTTAAAGCTGAGATATTTGGGTGTGAAGCTGATACACCTGCAGGTCTCTATTGCCATCAGTTTTAACAGCAGCTCACTCACCAGTTAGTAGTTCAGGCATGCCTTATCCAGGTCCATCCCTAAATGGCACAAAGTTTTCTTTAGTGTGAGAAGTACAATCAACCAGCTTCTGCTTGCCTGGGCTGTATTTGTCAGGAGATGGAGATATGTCCCTTAGTTATGGTTCTAAATGTACCACATGGGGTCTGATGGCCAATTTCCTACGCATGACAGAAAGCTGTGAACATCGTGGTGGGAGATCAGACCTTGCAGTCTTGCTGCTCTCCAGTTAAGTAACTGTACTACTGAACCGTAGAGGGAAGAGCAGCCATAGTGATCTGAGATGCTCTGTCAGTGAAGGACTGTAGGACAGGAGACCATAAATAATAAGATTCACCAATGTATGCCTCTGTCTTCTATTTTTCTTTTTGTGTTTTTTCCCATGTCTGACTCATCACGTCCATCTGAAGTTTATCTTTGCTTTTCCTATATTAGCTTTTCTGCTCCTTACTTTTA